>JACEIK010001423.1:27085-66918 GCA_018107945.1 Datura stramonium
GTGTGTGTGAGAGAGAGAGAGAGTGTGTGTGTTTAATCATGCATATGGAGATCAATTTCATTGAGTTTCAAGTTGTCTGCTCATTATGGCACTCTAAGTTTTCAAACTATATCTCTTTTACCTTTTATGCAACTCCCTAATTCGAATTATATTCAGCCTTACATTCTAGTATATATTATTGGTATTGATGTCCCTTTGCTTGAGGGAATTGTATTTTATGCTGCACATTCAGATTGAGGTCCAGATTGACCATTACAGTAGGAGTTTCTGTTTCAACTGATTGGTTGTAAGCTCCACTATTTCTAGAGTTGTTGGTTTTGCATTTTAGGAGTTTTGTGTATGGTTGATGATAATTTTTAAAATATACTAATATTTACATAGGAGCATAGAAGGTCGTCGTATAAAAAAAATATCCCGACGAATTTCGGGGTCGAATTCCACAGAGACAAACAAGTGATATACGCAAGCATTGTTTGGAAAATTAAAATTAGTTCGCACCACTCAAGAGAAACAAAGCAGTAAATGTTGTGGGGGAAACATGATGTTAACAATATGGTATAGATTCTAACTCAGCTAATTTAGAGTAGCCAAATAACCAAAGTTGTAGACAATAATGAGAGGGAGTAAAGGTGTGGTGTAGATAATGTGCTAATTATACAAGGCTACGCTAAATCAACTCATCATTGCAAATTGTGTAAATAACTCTGGACAGGTGGAAATTCTACTCTTTTCAACCTCATGAATGCCTCTATCTAAAGTTCTTTCGAACTAATAGACTCAATTACATTATCCCAACCAAGTTTGCATTAATAGCTGCACTATCTCTAGCTATTAGCTATTAATTAGGAGTGTGAATAAGGGTTTTGGCTATGTCAAGCCAAACTCCACAACATCACATACATTTCCCCCATCAAATTCTCTCCTAATACATAATTCTTCTCTTTTAATCATAAATCACGTAAGAAAAATAGACCCACATTTGCAAATATAGTCATCAATTATAAAGTGGAGAGAACTTAACAGATTTACACTAATTAAGTAATATTGAGATGAATCTAGCAATACCCAATCTAATTAAGCACTTATCACCACACACCTCTAGTTGATGATTTAACTGCTCATGGTTAAGAAACTAAAAAGCATATTCAATAATAAACTCATTGATTTCATTAATAAGAGCATCAAAATCAAATTCAGAAATATGTCTGCAACAATGGTAGTACCTTGCTAAGGAAGAAGATAAAGAAAAGAAAAACAAAATTCTACAATTTCCACAATAGAATTCTCCTTTCTTCCTCAGCAAAAGGAATGTTTAAAAAGAAAAAGTTAAGATCTCATGTGTACAGATTACTTTCTTCTAGAATATATACAAATATAGGGCAACCAATTTCCAATTTTTTTTAGTGTTGGATGCAATTTCCCCTGCTCAGGCGTTTTGGCACTTGCAAAAGTATCGGATGTTTGCTGGTTACATTCTGCGAACCACTGTCTGTCATCTATTGCTCCATCAGTGATTTCCAATACCAGTCATCGGGAACTTCGGCGATTCGCCAACCTCCAACCGCGCTATGCCTATCTTTTTCATCCTTGATCTAGCAAGTTCAGGTGCCTGTAGATGAGTTAACCGGTGAATTGCCAGTTGATGTCTGCGAATACCGGCTGATTTAGATCGTCAAGAAGTGGTCATCTGCGTTTGGCCGGCGATCCGCCAGTGTTCTCCGGTGGAGCTCCGGTTTTCACCTAATTTTCTTGTTTTTACTCCACTTCTTGCTCTTTTTCTTCAACTCAGATGTCTGCACATAAAAAGAAAAAAAGGGCATAAAATTCATGTAAATGACTATAAAACTAAACTAAAACACATGCTTAAGAGCCTAAGGAGTTGGTAAATTACCAACTTATCAAACCCCTAAACTTGAACCATTGGTTTCCTCAAGTAATGCAATCCTTATCAGTTAAGAAACATGCCACTCCACACGAGTTTATACATCAATGACCACATAATTCATGACAACCCAAAAATGATCACCAACTCACAGAAAAAGAAAAGAAAATTCCCCCAAAAACAAAAATGAAAAAGTTTCGTGAGGCCACCGTATTTCAAAAACATGATTTGCAAGAGCTTTCAGTTTTCAAAACAAGGGCATAACATATCCATGAAGTACACATAGCATCTCAAATCATAATCATTTCACATTCAAAGTTTGTCTTAGAGCTTGCACATCTCATGCCTTATGCACAGATTTACCTTTATGTAATTGTGTCCTCAAAAGGAATGAGCCACTCACAAAAGAGAGAATCCCTATTCTTTATCATGAAATCAATGCATCCACACAGGGGATTGTAGAAAGAGATGATCACGCTCACTCTCCTAAAATAAATCTTTATGTACACAGCTCGATCCATAGGCTTTCTCTATGTGTAATTCTCCACTAATGTAGAGCAACTGCACTCAAAATCACTTAGGACTTATGGGTCGTAATGAAGGCTAGGGTTAAGGGTAGGATAAATGTTTGGCTTTGGTGACAAACGCCTCCCTAATGCCCTTACAAATTCCTGTAGTATCCCAACATATTATTTAGATCACTCTACCTTATTTCTCCCATTCATCAGCTTCATCTTTTGTGTAACACGAGCCCCCCTTATAACATCTATGAATTTCACATTTAGCCTTAACTATGCAAGAGATAGAACCTATTAACTATTCTTCTGCTTTTGATGATTCGAGGTCTTTCACCCCCATTGATTCAATCATCTCATCACAATTTTGGTGCTACCTCAATATTAGGCTTCTAATTTTCCCCTACTCTTGCTAACCCCCAAACTTAGGCGTTTGCCTTATTTCACATTCATTCCCTTCTTACTCCCCATTTCTTGGGCTTCAAGCCCATTTTTCATTGTTTCATCACTAGAATTTAGGGAGTATAGGTGCCAAAGAGAAGTATTAAAAATGGTCATTATGCTTGTAATGTATTTTCAAAGATAGTGTGCAATGCTCAAAAGTTGGCTATCAACGGTTAATGTTCAAGGTGGTCATTTTGGGTGAAGTGACTTAACAAAAGAGAGCCTAAGATCATGTTCTAAGTGCAACTACATCTAGAATTTCGCCTTGAGTCACACTAAGGGCAAGTTCTAGACAAGCTATGCATGAGAAAAATAGTCCACAAAAGTCATTATCAACACAAGATATTGATTCAAGACACTAGAACATGCAAATTCATTAGCCAAACGAGGAATCTATAATGCATGGCAAAGAGTGCTACATTTTCATTTCATATGCCCATTCTTCCTTTCTCATTTTCATGCCACATTTGAAGATTTTATTTTAAATTTTTTTTGGTCGTACCTCTAAAAACAACTCCATAAAAGACTCAAGAACGACATGGCATTTTCCCTTAAGAGAGTCGCCTCACAATATATCATCGGAAAGTGCCCACCTAGTTCGACAACAAAGAGAAAAGAAAAAGACAAATGCTCCTTGGGAAAGAATTGTGGTATGAAGGAAACCTTTGGCGTTTGATTACTATTCTACTATTCACACAGGTGAAAAAAAGACTTAGGTCATAATGTAATACTTAAAAATTCAAACAAAGGAAACCGTTTTTTTATTAACATTAAAAAATCATTCATTGTGTTGCATTGTAAGACATACACACCCCTCCCCCACTTCAAACCGGACATTTCACCCAATGGAATGAACAGAAAAGACAGCAAGTTGAAGTGGACTTCCTGACAAAATGTCATGACCGAGAGTACACCCAAATCGTAAACACGGGATAAGGAGTCCCCAGAGACACCAGGTCAACCCATGGCATGAACATAATACTAATTCATTCATATACAACGGAAAACTTAACTTAACAATCATAAACTAACTTAAAATCGTATCATGAATTTTAAGGAATGACAAACCGAAAGACATTCATCAACAACAAAGTACTACACATAAGTCTAAATGCCTCTAATCATAAAAGACGGGTTGAAGGGACTAACCCAAACATTCTGAAAACATAAGATAATTTAACAAGTCCGAACATGAAGCCCTCGAATCATGAGGACTCACCACTGGAGATTTGGCATAACTGAGCACAAACTAGGGACGATTCTGAGCCTACGAACCAGATCCTAAAAATATATGGGTCAGTACTCGGAAAGTACTTAGTATATAAGGTATGCAAAACAATGCTTAAAAACATAAAAGGTATAGGAGTGGGGACTTCATGATGATAAAATCGAAACCATAAGTATATCGCAAGGCTCAATATTTCCAAAAATATTCATAAACCAGTCAAAGTCATAACATGCGGGGAAAACATTTCATAAATCATAACTTGAGCCAAGAACGTAATCATGCATATTTCAAAACCATGAGGAAAAATGGGAAATTTCTATAACCGACATACTCCACATGAGCACACATGAATTCCGACTTGTACGCCTAGTCGGGAGGCCATTCATACCTTGCAGAGGGTATAAACCATGAAAGGCATGATATCACTCATGAAGGCCCCATAGGACATAGGGGACAATCACTGAGGAGGTCCCAAACATAATCCTACTGTGGCACGTAGTTCTGAGATTCGGGGTGTAACCTAGGCTTCGAACCTACTCGGTGTTAAGTACTACTCCCAAAACATGCAACGTTCTTATAACTTTCATAACATGACATGCATGGCTAGTGAAAACTTGGAAATCATGACATACTTGAGAATTTATATTACTAGCCATGAAATTGGGCGCATGAGTCGGCTAAAATCGTTGATTAATTCATATGAGACATGTGGGCATTGCCCATACATTCAAACATACTTGACATATTTAAAATCATAAGAACACGATCATGCTAACATGAGATATTGAAACTTGAAGACATGCTTAAAAATGTAAAAGAAACTTATTCATGCTTACGGAATCATGTTGACCATGAAATTCACTAAATAATTCCCCATGATTGGGCATCCATACTTTTAGAGATTTAAGTCATGAAATATACAACAAAAAAGTAAAATCAGCCCAATAAAATCAGAAATTTCCACAAATTCGACATGCTACTATAAGCTCATTTCATATTTTAAGAAAATCATGAAATTTGAATAAGACCCATAAAATTTTTGTAACTTTAAGCATGGAATTAGGGAGAAATTGGGCATGGGTAGGGACTAAACAACCCATTCAAAATCCCACATACCTGGATATTTTGAGACTCTTAACTCCCTTGAAAACCCTAGGTAGAATCTTGAAGAACAAGAAGAAGACACTTGAATCCCTTTCCCCTTTCGTCTCTAACCTTGCAAGTACGAAAATGAGGTTCATCATGGATGATTTCCCCTTAAAAGACCCTGTCCCGACCTCTAAATAACATAGTTTAGGTCTTAGGAGTGTAGGAATTTACAAGAAGGCCCTTACTAATACGTAGGAAATAACTGTCAAGGGGATCCTAATGGACGACCTGACGACTCGTTGCCAGGGCACACGATTTGTTGGTTCACCCGTCAAGTACACTACCTCATTGTTCATGAAAATTCAATTAGCTTGGTAAAGGACCTCCTAATGGGTCGTTTGAACCTACAATGATTCATTGGGTACATCAATTAAGTACACTGGATAAGCCTTACTATCTTACTCTAGGACCACCCCACGACTGACATGACGACTCGTGGTGTATGACCACGAGTTGTTACATCACCCATGGGGACCCCGAGTCAATCATCATCCCAGGCCTTCCCCACGAGTCACTTTACGACTCATTTGGCCTCCTCACGAGTCCTTAAGTGACCCGTTCTGCAACTGCTGCACCATTTTCCAGTTTTTTCTCCTGATTCACTTTCGGATCTGATTCTTGGATTTTCGGGGTATAACATAAAATTAGCAATTGGGACAAGGGCCCCAGGAATACGTGGCCACATCAAAATACCAAGAAGTCACTTCCCCAACATTCAGCATCAATAGATCAGGTGGGATTTCCAATGGTTTTCCAAGTTCGGGGACCACCCATTTATCCGATAGGGTGTGAAGCTCATGGTATGAAGTGGTGTTTACCGCACTAGGTTTTCAAGATTGATCTGTATCGTTCATAGTGAGCATTGGAGGATATGGTGATTTGATAGTATATATCTCCTCATCCAACACCATTTCTGATGCATTGTCATACAACACCACCAATCATCAAGAGGGCTCTTGGGTGCATCGGGCTGTGAGGTCACCACTGCTGGCTCAGGAGTGGTTGGATTTGTAGCACGTGGTGGTCCAGTGAGTGTAGCCACATCCTTCCTCAAAGTAATCACTTCATTTTCTAAGTCCTCAACTATAGTACAGAGGCTTCTCAACTTATCTCTAACAGGTTGCATGGTTTTCTTAATGGCTTGCTGGATCATAGAAGGAATGTCCTTAGCTAGCTTCACAATCTTCTTTCATGCACTTGAGCCATTTGTGCTATTTTGAGCAATTCGGGAATTGTTGTGGTGGGAGCCTCAGCTACTTAGAACTGGCCTTCAGGCGTGCTAGAGGGCATAAAAGGTGGTGGTTGTGTCTTGTTCTCTATACCCTTAGCTCGCTTCATGGTTGGGGATTCTCTATAAGTTTTGGCGGCCAATGTAATCATACCGTTAGCCCGCACAGTTTTATCCAATGGCTGGAAAAAAGGCATGAAACCTGCACACACAACATACTCACAAGGCTGGGATATGGCAATGATATGGCCTGCTGCATGGCCATTTTTTTGAATTGTTCTGCGATGATCTCTCCCACATTAATGTGTACATGATCCATGATGAAGGCGATAATAATTTCAACTTCAATTAGGACTTCTATGGTTTTCTAAGAAGGAATTCACTAAGAACAAACCAAATCTATCCACATACAGGCTTTAAATTTCAGGTCGCGACGATGAATCAGACCCCTAGAGATAGCCCACTGTTGTTGACCTATCACAATTATGTCGGATACCCATTGGAATTGGTTCGCTTTATCATCCACCTTCCTGCAGAATGCTGAATTTGGTTTGATTGGCTCAGCCCAGTAGAGGGAATTGATTGCTTTTAGAGTTATGGGAACTTCTTGGCCATGCACCCATACACACGGTAGGCATGGGAATGTATCTGTGCAGCCCTTGGGTTTTAGGAGGCATTCCAGTGCCTTGTATGATGCATAGAACTTCCACACCAACTCAGAAAAGTAGGGGTCGATAGATATAGTGAATGGACCCCAATGGCACATGCCAATATGATAGTAAATATCGAGGAAAGCATCTTTTAAAGACTCTACCTAAAACTGAGCTTCTGCATGGATGGATAGCTTCTCTTTAAAAGAGTCGTAGTACTCTTTCATTCTAGCCAGCCCAAAGTGATGAAGCATTATACACTAGGCCTAGTCAGAAGATAAGCTTGGTGCCTGGCTGGTGCTTAATGATGCTTTTCCTTTGCGAGGCCGTCTCGATGTGGACAAGATGCTGCCGATTAAGGTTATAATTGTGCACACATTTGAAAGAATACTCAAAGTATATAAAAAAGTTAAATGAGAAGAAGAAGTGACCCATGTGACACCAGCGAACCATTGAAGAAAGGCGAATATGGACCCGCGAAGCACTGATGAGCTGCCGACATTAATAAGTGGGCTGGCTATAGACCATAGCCACTGACACCCCACCGGTGGATCACCAGTCTTGAATTGTGAAGCGCCGTTGAACCGTGGGTTCGTGACAGAAGTAAGAATTGTGCCATCGAACCCATAATTTAACCGATGATTCACTAATAATGACTGGCGATTCGCCTATGGGTGGCCTCTAACATAGATAAACCAACATGTTTCCCCATAATTTGTACACACAGACTCATTCCAATATAACAATGACAAATCGCTCTTAAGAAAGGTGTCAGTCTATCTATCATCGGGCATGTACATACATCATCAAATAAAATATGGGAACCACATAAAAAACAAATACAGCCAGACACCATGAAATAAAACACAAGATAATCAAATAGAAACAAAACATCATCAATAACTGCTCAAAACATGCATAATGGAGGGTGTTCATTCAGAGCATGAGCTAAAGAAACCATACCAAATTGGGAGGTGGTAACAAATGGTGTGAGCTTTGCACTTATGCCTACTGATGGTGTTTTTGAATATGGGGGAGTGGATATGATATGATAATGGAAATGGGGAGTGGTATTTAAGTGGGAAGAGAGGGGGAGTTGATTGGGAAGGAGGGAGGTGGTTATTAATAAAGATTAGGTGGAAGAATGGTTTGTTGGGAAGATGGAAGATGGTGGAAAGAAGGGTAGTTGGGGATTATTAGGTCTATGACCAGTCAAGCATCTGATAGTAATATAAATCCAAACTGGGATGTACCAGGGGCCGTCGATATGATCTAGCGATTTACCGATGTGCTCATCGATCACATTACCTGCACAAGTTTCTTGATTAAGGACTGGTGACTCGCGGAGTGGCACAAGCATTTAGCTGGGTCAGATGCTGATGTTAAGATTACTTCCAAGTATACTGGTTGAGATCGGCAACTTGTAGGCGGTTCGCGCCTTGTAGTGGTGCTTCACTGGATGAGTCACCGACTAACTTAGAACCCCCAGGTGCACTGGATAGATTCGACGACCCATCGGCGGTTCACGAAGTGAAATCGTTGTATAGCAAGTGAGTTGTCGATTTCCTCGCAGTTTATCACACATTCTGCTGCATTGCCTGCGAGAGGGCAGCACCTGGTGCTTTAGCATCGGCATTTTACCGATATAGTGCCGGTCATGCCCTGTCCTTGTCTTCCTTGAACTGCACCTCCCTAAAAAAATAAAAAACAAGAATGCATTAAAAATGTTTGATAAGAGTAGAGAATAAAAATCCTTGGGTTTCCTCTCAAGAAGCGCCTTAGTTAATGTCGTGGCACGACAAGGGTCTCTTATAGCTTATGGTTCATCTAGGTATAAAACCCGGCCAACCTCGTTCAACACCCCCAGATATCTTTTTACTCGTTGACCATTCACCTTGAATTTTTCCCCATTTTCTCCTTGAAGCTCTTTGGCACTGTTTCCATAAACTTGAGATACCTTGAATGGCCCTAACTATTTGGATTTTAGCTTCCCTAGGAATAGTCTCTGTTGTGAATTGAAAAACAACACCCAGTCCCCTAGAGAAAAGTTGCACTGCAAAACATTTTGGTCATGATAACGTTTCATTCTGGCTTTGTAAATAGTTGCATCCTCATATGCCCTAATTGTGAATTCATCCAGCTCATGCATATTTTATACTCGCCCTTGAACATATCTCCCCTATTCAGGGTTCAAGCTTTTCAATGCCCACAAAGCTTTGTGTTCTAATTCAATAGGGAGGTGGCATGATTTGCCAAAAACAAGCTGATCGGGGGACATCCCAATTAGGGTCTTGAATGCGATCCAATATGCCCACAAGGGAACATCTAACTTTCGAGCCCAATCTGTTCTATTTACATTGACTGTTTTAGTCAAGATACATTTGATTTCCCAATTTGAACTTCTACTTGGCCATTGCTCTATGTGTGATAAGGGGTGGCCACGTTGTGCTTCACACCATATTTAGCTAACAAGGTGCTGAATAGTCGATTGCAAAAATGTGATCCCCATCACTAATAATAGCTCTAGGAGTGCCAACTCGGGAGAAAATGTGTTTTTTTAAGAAGGTACTTACCCTCCTCCCTTCATTGTTGGGTAATGCTATAGCTTCTATCCACTTGGAGATATAATCAACTGCAACCAAGATGTGCGTATTTCCATAAGAGCTTACAAAAAGGCCCATAACGTCAATCCCCCATACGTCGAACATCTCAAAATCCAAAATTGGTGTTAACATAAGTTCATTCCTCCTTGAGATACTCCCTATTAGTTGACACCGATCGGATTGCTTCATAAAATCATGGGCATCCTCATGTAGGGTATGCTTATAAAATCCACAATGTGCACCTTTCCAGCTGTCTGCATACTCCCATAATGGTCTCAAAAGGGTGAAGAATGATAAGCCTATAAGATTGGGACCGTCTCCACTTCTGGGACACACCGTCATATTAATCCACCCGCATAACTACTAAGATGGTAAGGTTCGTTCCAAAAAAATTTCCAAATATCATGCATGAATTTCTTCTTTTGATGAAAGTTTAAACCCTCGAGTATGTTGTTGCTTTCCAAGTAATTAGAAAAATGGGAAAACCACGGTGTTAAGTCATGGGTTTCAGCTAAAAAATATTCATCTAGGAAAGAATCATTAATCTCTTCATGTACTCCTAGCTGACCACTTGTTTCTACGCGTGATAGATGGTCGGCCACTTGATTCTTACACCCCTTATGATCCTTCACCTCAAATTCAAATTCCTGCAACAACAGAACCCAGATGATAAGCCTAGGTTTAGCATCTTTTTTGGCCATCAAATATCTGAGCGCCGCATGGTCCGTGTGCACAACCACTTTGGTTCCCAACAAGTATGTAAAAAGCTTTTCAAATGCAAACATAACAGTAGTAACTCCTATTAAATCACTATATAGTTCGTTTGCGCGTCATTTAGGTCTTTGCTAGCATAGTAAATGGGATGAAATATGTTATCTCTCCGCTAACCAAGGACTGCTCCTAATGCTACCCCACTCACATCGCACATGAGCTCTAAGGGTTTTGACCAATCAGGTGCTATAATGATTGGGGAGGAAATCAAGCTTTCTTTCAGCTCCTAAAAGACCTTCATACACCCCTCATTAAATTGAACTTTGCTTGTTTCTCAAATAGCCAAAATAAAGGATGAGCTATTTAAGAGAAATCTTTAATGAAACAACGGTAAAATGCCGCATGTTCAAGGAAACTCCTAATACCTTGCATCGTGTATGGTGGAGGCAACTGAGAAATAGCATTGATCATGGCTTGATCCACCTCAATCCGTTTATAGAAAATTGTGTGTCCCAAAACAATCCCTTCTTTCACCATAAAATTACATTTTTTCTAATTAAGGACCAAGTTTGTCTCCTTACATCTCATTAATACCTCTTGTCGGTGTACCAAAAAATCTTCAAATGAATCTCCCACAACTGAGAAGTCATCCATAAAGACTTTCATAGTGTCCTCCTCCATATCTGAAAAGATGGACATCATACATCATTGGAAAGTGGTGGTGGCGTTGCAAAGGAAAAAAGGCATCCTCTTGAATGTGAAAGTTCCACCGGGAAATGTAAATATGGTTTTCTCTTGATCCTCAGGCGTGATTGAGATTTTATTGTACCCTGAGTATCCATCCAAGAAAAAATAATATTCTTTCCCAACTAACCAGTCTAACATTTGGTGATGAAGGGCACCGAGAAGTGATCTTTCTTTGTCTAGGAGTTTAACTTACAGTAATCAATGCAAACACTCCATCCTATAATTTGGTGAGTTGCAATTAATTAATTCTTTTTCATTCGAGACAACCATGATGCCTCCTTTCTTTAGCACACACTATACAGAGCTTACCTAACTACTATCGGCGATAGGATACACCACTTCTGCATCTTGCCATTTAATAATATCCTTTTTGACCACCTCTTGCATAGGTTGATTTAGACTCCTTTGATTTTTGACTGATGGGCTACAATTTTCTTGAAGATTAATCTTGTTCGTGCAAATCCCTAGAGGAATACCGATGACATCAGCTTTTGACCACCCTATAGCTCGGATATGCCTTTGCAATACCACGTTGAGTTTTTCTACTTGGAGGGGAGTTAGCTTTTCTAAAATAATGATCGGGAGTGTCTCATTTTCCCTCATATATGCATATTGCAAATGAGTATGTAATTGTTTGAGCTCCAGTTTCAGAGGTGCAACAATGGATTGCTGTGATGGTGGGGTTGTTTGATTCTTTAGGGCTAAGTCGAGCTTCCTCGGTTGGAAGGTAGAAGTTCCTATCCTTTTTCTTACTTGACAAACCTCCTCTAGTTCTTCAACTCTCAAGAATAGGGTAGCAAAACTTTCTTCCACAATCTCTTCTTCCATTTCCCATCCAAGTATACCTTCATCCATGATGGCTTGAGGTGGTGAATAATTTCTTTCCTTTGTTAATTGTTGAGCTTCCACCGGAGATGCTAACATATTCATCCTATCCTCTGACTGTTTTATTGCTACGTCATGATTTTTCTTGGTTGTAGTGAGGTCCAACAATTCACGCCGCAATTCCTGAACTTCTAAATCAGTTGAAATAACTTTATTCAAGTATCACCTCAAGAGTGTTTTCTATGCGAGATATGTGTGAATCATTGCTTCCTTGGCTACTCATCTCAGCTAAACAAACATCATTCTGACCTTGATTTTCATGATAAGGATACTCATAGCCTTGGTTGGCTTGATGGTGCCTTATATGAAAACCATTCATATAATTCATTAATAACTCTATCTGTTTCATCATGAGCAGCAACACTGTATCTTTCCTCCTTCTTTATGCCACATCTTATCTATAAGTTTGAGAGTGTCCATATAAGGTGTCCCCTCGGGATTTCGCAACAACCTTTCAAAGAGGCTCATAAGAAAATCAGTGATCACTTAATAATGACAAGATGAAGTACCAACACTAGCAGTAAAAGCCAACTAACATAGGTGCAAGACCAATTAAAATTAACAATCAACACAAGAATATCAAGCGCTTGTCCCCATCAATGACACAATTTTTGACAACGCTCAAATTTCACTCTTCTTTATGAAGTAGCGTAAACGATCTTTGTATCCAAACAAATGTCCTGAGGGATGTTGGGGTCTAATCCCATAGAGACTAACAAGTGAGATACACAAGAGTTGTTTGAAAAAATTAAATTAGTTCGCACCACTCAACAGAAACTAAGTAATAAATGTTGTGGGGGAAACTTGATGTTAACAATATGGCAGATTCTAACTCAGCTAATTTAGAATAGCCAAATAACCAATGTTGTAGACAATAATGAGAGGGACTAGAGGTGTGGTGTAGTTGATGTGTTAATTAAACAAGGCTATGCTAGATCATCTCATCATTGCAAATTGTGCAAATAACTTTGGACAGGTGGGCATTCTATGATTTTCAACCTCATGAATGCCTCTATCTAAAGTTCTTTTGAACTAGTAGACTCAATTAAATTAGGCCAACCAAGTTTGGATTAATAGCTACACTATCTATAGCTATTAGCTATTAATTAGGAGTGTGAATATGGGTGTTGGCTATGTCTAGCCCAACCTCAAAATATCACATCCATTTCCCCCATCAAACCCTCTCCTAATACTCAATTCTTCTCTTTCAAGTAAAAATCGAGTAAGAAAAGTAGACGCAAATTTTCAACTATAGATCATCAATTATAAATTGGAGAAAACTTAACAGATTTACACTAATTAAGTAATAGTGATATGAATCTAGAAGTACCCAATCTAATTAATCACTCATTACCACACACCTCTAGTTGTTGATTTAGCTACTCATGGTTAAGAAACTAAAGAGAAGATTCAATAATAAGCTCATTGATTTCATTAATAAGAGCAGCAAAATCATATTCAAAAATATGTTTGCAACAATGGTGGTACCTTTAATCAGGAGGTTACAAGAAATTTAGGAATGGTTACACTTCTTTCATCTGATAGATCACGTTTTGGAGTAGATTTATAAGATTACTTGAAATTTAGATTGTGCTTAATACCCCTTGTTCACAGAAATGTTTGTGACTAGACAAACGGCTAGCAGGAAGATTGGCACTAATGCTAGGTAAGGCATTAGTCACCTCCCACCTAACCAAAGGGATAGACTGGAAGCACAAAGTTAATTGATGTTGGCCATATTCTTAAACCCATTTGATATGTTTTTACCTATATTTACCTTGTTTTGAGATCATAATCATTATGAAATACATGAATCATGTTTATGTGTGTCTTGTGAGCTAACAAATATTTTTAGATATTTTGAGTAGGAAACCTAGGAAAAAGGACTCAAAAATGACCCAAGGTGTGAAGGAAGAAGAGTTCCAAAAAATTGTCTTGGTGAGATAGTTGTCGTGGCGCGTTATACCCCCAAATTCAGAGAAAATTATGCTAAAGATGGTGCGTCAGGTCCTTAACATCCGAAAAATTTTGTTCAACACCTTGGCTAGATGAGTGGAGTGGTGCACCAGAAGCATTCAGGACTTAAAAAAACTTCCAACACTTTGGTACATTGAATGGAGTGGAGCGGCAGACTTAGAACTTCAAAAAGTTTGACTAACACCTTGGTGCCTTGTCTAGTGCGGCATGCCAGAGGGCAAATTTCAGAAGAATTTCAAGCCAAATTTCTGGTGTAGTGGATGACGCGACACGATAGGTGCATTCCGGACTGATTCTCAAGTTTAAAACCTGCACTTCTCAAGAGAAAAAGATTCATTGGACCCCATTCTTATAAATATAACATCTAGGGCATTTATTTAGCAGCCATTCATCATATTGATAACTTTGCACGTAGTTCTTGGAGGAAGAGACAAGTTCAGTTTTTAGGTTTCTTCTTTAACTTATGTTTTTGATTCGAATGATGATTTCTTTAAGTTTCCGTTTGAACATGAGTGGCTAAACTCTTGTTCTAGGGTTTTGGAAATAGAAAATAGTTGAAGTATAAAAGTTTGTTTATGCGAGTTCTTAATTCTTTGTTAAAGATTATGTATAGTTGTTTATTTTCATTAATTATTCATTAGACTTATCACCTTATGAATATAATTTGTTGGCTTTTGTAATTGTAGAATAGGTTTCAATGACTCTTGTCCAATGGGTTCAAGATAGATTTCATTGTCGAGGATAGAATATACCCTTCAATCCTGTTCAATTGAATACAAATAGCCAACCGTCGTTTCATGTTTCTCTTGCAACTTTAAGGATATAGGCATTAGGGTTCATGGGATAGCTCTTAGATGTTTGGGAGAATAGCAAGAAATGGGATAGTAACTTGCAACTAGAAACCTTAGGTAGAATTATTCTAGCATATTTAAGTCTTATAACCTAGCCTGAAGCGACAGTGCCAAGACCCTAGATTCTATCATCATTTGAATTATAATATTTGTGAAAAGCATTTAATTCATTAGTTAATTTACTTTTCAAGTTTAGTATTTTAATCTCCAAACCATTTCCTATTTTTATTTGTGTTTATTAGAATAGTGAAATAAAGTGATAACCTTGAGCAATTAATTTGTTAAGTCTCTGAGGGATCGATAATAGGGACTTCACTGTCCTATATTACTTGAATACCATGTGCACTTGTGTGCACTTGGGTGACATCTAGTTTTTGGCGCCATTATTAGGGACCTGAAGATTGATTAATTAGTTTTAGAAAAGGATTTTTATTCTGCTCTTCTGCATTTTAAATTTGTTGGTTGTTGAAGTTCGCAAGTGCTATGTTCAGTGTGAGCTAGCTATGAGAAGTTAGGGACCAACCTTGGCACATTTTCATCTTGAGATTCAGAGAAATTTTCACAGATTAGCTATAGTAGAAAGTCATGAGCAGGGCACAAGGCAACAACAAAGATAGGATTCAAGTGCTTAACTTTACCCGGCCAAACTTGGAGAAGGTTTCTAAAGTCATCATCAAGCATGCAATCACTGATTGAGTTGAAGGAGGGAACTATGTGGTTGGTTCAGAATACTTATTAATATGAAGGCATAGCGCACGAGGATCCCCACAGACATCTGATGACGTTCGTGGAGCTGAGTGAGAACTTTCTCTATCAGAATGTGTCAGATGAGTATATTCAGCTCTCGTTGTTCCCTTTCTCCTTGACTGGTGAAGCCAAGGAGTGACTTCAGAATGAGTCAGCAGGTTCCATCACTACGTGGGAGGTTCTTTATAATAAATATATCAACAAGTTCTTCTCTTCAAGAGGGACAAAGGAGTTGATAGGAAAAATCTCAATTTTGTGAAGAAAGAAGATGAGACCTTAGATCAGGCCCGCACCATATGCAGAACAAGGAGATCATTGGGAACGACCTCAAGAAGGGATGAAGACAAAGTCGAAAATTTTACTTGATGCTACAACAAAGGGACGAATCTTGTCCAAGAGATGTGATGAGATAGAAGCTATATTGAATCTTATTTCAGCTGGGAGACAAGACTATCAGGATTCAGGCAGAGGGCTCATATTAGCCAAAGTGCCAGGGTAGCTTGAAGTGGATTATGTATCAGCAATCCAAGCAGATATCAACTAGTTAGTGAATGTGATCAGATTCCTCCATAAAACTTTAAATGAAGCTACTTCCTTGTTTCTTAGCCTTCGAAAATGACGATCCATTATTTCCACCGAAACCTCCCCATAACCAAGGCTATCTTTCACTCCGACACTGTCCATCGGAACAACTAAAGCTGGATCCCCCAAACACTTGTTTAAGAGGGATAAATGAAAAACAAGTTAAACAGAAGCTAATTCTTTGGGAAAATCAAATTCATATGCCACCTTGCCAATCCGTTTCGCAATCTGGTAGGGGCCAATATAACGGGGATAGAGTTATTCTATCTTTCCAAACCTCATCAGTCCCTTCATGGGAGACACCTTAAGAAACACCCAATCATCCACTTCGAACTCATGTTCTCTCCTTCTCATATCAGCATAGGACTTTTAGAGACTTTTAGGTGTTCTCAACCTGTCTCATCTGAGTTGAACCTTCTTCATGGCCTCATGGACTGAATCTGGTCCTTTCATCGCAGCTTCATCGACTTCAAACCAACCAATAGGCGATCTACACCTCCATCCATAGAGAGCCTCAAACGGAGCCATCTGAATACTGGAATGGTAGCTGTTATTATATGCAAACTTAAGAAGAGGCAAATGGTCATCCCAACTACCATTGAAATCAATCACACATGCTCTCAACACGTCTTCGAGATTCTGAATTTTTCGCTAAGCTTGACCATCCATTTGCGGATGAAATGTTGCACTGAGCTTAACCTGAATACCTACTCCTTTTCGGAAAAATCTACAAAAATGAGAGATATTGAGTACCTCTTTTGATATGATGGACAAGGGAACTCCATGCAATCGAACTACCTCTCAGATGTATAGTTTGACATAATCCTCCACTGAATCAGTGGTTTTGACCGATAGAAAATGAGCGCCTTTGGTCAACCTGTCCACGATCACCCAAATGGAGTCATACTATCGACGAGTGTAAGGAAAACCTGTGATGAAGTCCATATTGATTTCTTCCCACTTTCAAGTAGGAATACTGATATCTTGAAGCGCACCTCCCGGTCTCTTTTGCTCAACATTTACTTACTAACAGTTTGGACACTTAGCTACAAATTCTACAATGTTTTTCCTCATGACGTTCCACCAATAGACTTCCCATAGGTCACGGTACATATTGGTGGCACCTGGATGTATCAAATATTTTGAACTGTGAGCCTCATGCAACATCCGATTTCTCAAGTCATCAACATCCGGGACACATAAGTGACCCTGATATCGAAGCACACCATCTCCCCCTTTGGATAAGACCCCTATGTTATGATTCTGAACGACTTCCTTCAACTTTACAAAAATAGGGTCCTCGACTTTTCTAGCTTTTACACCACTCACCAAGGAAGATTCTGATCCGTTCTGAATAATAACACCAATATCGGTCGAGTCAACCAAATGAATTCCCCACCTTGCAAACCGATGCACATCCTTCACCAGCTCCTTTCTTCCCTCATCCACATGGGACACACTCTCCATATAGATTCTGGTAACTGCGTCTGCTACTACATTGGCCATACCTGGATGGTAATGGACACTCACATCATAATCCTTGAGTAACTCCAACCACCTTTTTTGCTGCAGATTAGGTCCTTCTAGGTAAACACATATTGTAGGCTCTTGTGGTCTGTAAACACATCTACATGGATCCCGTACAAGTAGTGTCTTCATATCTTCAATGCAAATGTCGCCACTGCCAATTCAAGATCATGAGTCGGGTAATTCTTTTCATGAACCTTCAGCTATCTGAAAGCATATGATATCACTTTACCATGCTGCATCAATACACAACCAAGGCTGATTCTAGAAGCATCGCATTACACCACAAACCCATTGCTACCCTCCGATAGGGTTAACACCGGTGCTAAGGTAAGTCGAGTCTTCCACTCCTGAAATCTCCTTTTAGAAGAATCCAACCATTGGAACTTCTCTTTCTTTTGGGTCAATTTGGACAACGACGTTGTGATAGATGAAAAACCTTCAATATATCTCTGATAGTACCCGGCTAAACCGAAGAAACTCCTGATGTCTGAAGGATTCATCGGTCTAGGCCAATTCTTTACCACTTTTATCTTTTGAGAGTACACCTTTATGCCCTCAGTTGACACCACATGACCCAAAAATGCCACCGAGCTCAACCAAAAATTGCACTTGCTTAATTTAGCATACAATTGGCGATCCTTGAGAGTCTGTAGTACCACCCTCAAATGAGCGGCATGCTCCTCCTCTCTCCGAGAGTATATCAGGATGTCATCAATAAACATGATCACGAACATATCCAAGTGTGGCTTGAACACCCTGTTCTTTAAATTTATAAAAGCAGCAAGAGCATTCATTAGTCCAAAAGATATAACTACAAACTTATAATGACCATACCATGTCTTGAAAACTGTATTTAGGATCTCATCCTCCCAAACCCTGAGTTGATGATATCCAGATCCGAGATCTATCTTCGAAAAGCACTTAAGACCCTGAAGATGGTCAAACAAATCATCAATCCTAGGTAGATGATACTTGTTCTTAATGGTGACCTTGTTCAATTTCCGATAATCAATGCACATACGAAGAGAACGGTCTTTCTTTTCGACAAAGAGAACTGGTGCACCCCATAGGGATTTGCTCTGTCTAATAAAACCCTTATCTAAAAGGTCTTTCAAATGCTCCTTTAAATCCTTTAACTTGACTGGAGGAATTCTATAGGGAGGAATAGAAATAGGTTGCGTATCGAGAAGAAGGTCAATACCAAAATCAATCTCCTGCTCGGGAGAGATTCCTGGTAGATCATCTGGGAAGACTTTTGGATATCGCATGCTATTGGGACTTTCTGGCTAGTCGGGGTATCGTATGTAGCATCCTTAACCTAACTAGATGGTATGGCACAACCTTTGGAGATCATCTTTCTGGCCTTAAGATAGGAAATGAAACGACCTACAGGCACAGTTGAACTACCCTTCCATTCTAGGATTGGTTCACTCGGAAATTTGAACTCTACTGCCCGGGTTCTACAAGTAACTGAGGCATAACATGCAAAAAGCCAATCTGTGCCAAGGATAACATTGAAATCGGTCATGGATAACTCTACTAGATCTTCTAAGGTGACTTTCTGAAAGACTATGACTAAGAAACATCTATTCACCCATCTAGCTACAACTGAATCACCTACTGGAGTAGAGACTGAGAATGGTTCTTACAAGATTTCGGGATTGACTCCGAAAGTACTAGCCATATGAGGGGTCACAAAATATAAGGTAGCCCCTGGATCTAACAAAGCATATACATCAAGGTGGAAAACTTGTAATATAGCAGTGACTACATATGGGGAGACCTCCTGCTCCTAGCAAGATGCTAGGGCATAGAATCTGTTTTTGGCGCTGACCACCACTTGTGCTAGTAGATGCCCCTTCTGGGGTTAGGCGTGCGGGTGGAGCTACTGAACAGGAAGCTGGGCCTCAGCACCTATCATGGCCTTATCTAGCTGTTGGGCAATATTTAAGCATATGTCCGGGCTTCCCACACCCGAAGCAAGCATCTATACTAGCTAAACACTGACTCGTGTGCCTCCGACCACACCTGTCGCAAATTGGAATCCTCATCCACCTTTGACCCAAGAAACTCTAGTAGGTTCATCCTTCGGAAATCTCTAGCTCGTTCTGCCTTCGGATTCCCATTCTGCGGGACATGCGCTACTGCCTCCTGGTTGACCTGAGCGATCATGGTTTACGCTAGCATCTGAATGGCTGTCGTGAATTTAGTGTGGGCAACCAGCTCCGGTGCATGGTGCTCATGGACTGGTGGGCTTGTTTGTGCCTGTATCCATTTTCATCCTCCTAGCCATTTCCATTTTTTCTTCCGTTAACTCTGCGGGGAGGCATGATTATGCAATCGTGAATAGCATGAGTTAGAAGGATAGAGAGACATTTAACCGCACGACATAGATCATGAAAGAAGGGAACATTTCGTAAATATCTCTTGGCCTCTTCTTCATAAGTGTGGAGCACATCACACCCATAAAAAAGGCTCTACTTGATGTGGCTTTCAGACACCCTAGGACATTTCAAACCTATCGCTCTGATACCAAGTTTTTCACGACCCAAAGATAGGCTCGGATTGAGACACGGGACAAGGAGCCCCGAGAGACCCCAAGTCGACCCTTGGCATGAAAATATATCTAACTCAATCAATATAAAGTGGAAGACTTAACATAATAACGTAACAGAATTCCAAACATAACATAACAATCTGAATATACAACACAAGTCTGAAGCTGAAGACAATCTATTGTCTGAAAAGCCTCTAAGTCTAATGAGTTGACGGGACAAGACCCCAACTAACTCTTTAAGTGTCAAAACTGAAAGTATGAGGATGACTGAAAACATATGGTCCTCAGCGGATGAGGACTCACCAATAGAGACTGGATGCTAACTCCGAAAGTTGACTAATGACGAGACTGGGTTTGATGATCAGAGCCTGTATCATAAAATGATACATCATATAGTATAAGGTCAATACATGAATTGTACCGAGTATGCAAGCTAAGTAAAGTCGCTTATATAAGTAAAATCATTTAAAACATGCATAATGTAAAACAACATCAAGATAAGAATATGAGAGTAGGGCTTGAATGCTATTTTCTTAAATCATGATCTGAACATAATTGAACATCACAACTAAATCGAACGACCAAAAGCTAAAATCTCATAATCATAAGTAAAATTAAAAATTGGGTCAAACCTACTTTAGTACATATATATATNTATAAATCATGAATGATAAACATGCATAGCTGAAATCATGATGAACAATGGGAGACTCTTCATATAACTAAAATTACCACGATAGATCTTACGTGGTCCCAACTATCACACTCAAGTGGGAAGAGCCGTCCAAAGCCTTGCCAGGGCTAAGGATGCTACCATGATATTTCTATCAAGATAAAGGCCCCTTGGGGCAGGGGAAAGCTCACATAGGATGTCCCAAAATAATCTGATCATATCTATGTTGGCACGTAGTTATGAGGCATATGGTTGACTGACCCTTAGCCTATTTGGTGCTAGACACTACTCCCAAAAACATGCATATGCTCTCCATCATGTTTCAATAAACTGACCAACGTCTATTGACGAAGTTGAATAATCATAGACATATATAAACCTGAGATCATACATGAGGAGCTTTGGCTGAAACCATACCACAAGCTAAACATAAATGGGAGTCTTGATATATATCTATGGCTAAGGGCATTTGTTACTACATTGTCTCTTCTTNCTCATCATACTTGAACATTCATCGTAAATCTGAACATTCATGAACTTCTCAAGGATGGGCATTCTAATTTATAAAGCTGAAAACATGATTATAATTGAAAACAATGTAATACTTGTCCACAAATCATAATTCAATAATAGAACATGCTTAGATCAAACCCATGATAGAAATTTAGAAAATTCATGCATTGGGTTAAAACCCCATAGGATCAACATATAGATTTTCATGAATTAGAGAGGGATTGGGCATGGGTGTTAACAAATTCACCCATTCATAACCTTACATACCTGAGAGAATATGATTCTATAATTTCTCTGATTTTCCATGGAAGAATTGATGAATACTTTAAGGATATTGAGCTTGATAACCTCTCTAGACCTTTACTCTATCATGCATGAACAAGAATAGCCTAAAATGAAATTACCCCTCTTAATAGTCACTATTCATGGCTTAAAATGACATAGTTTCAACCTTTGGATCATAGGAATTATGGGTATGCACTTACTAAATTTGCAGAAAATAACTGACTGCCAGTCCCCATGAGGGACTGCACGAGTTGTTACCAGGGGAACGAGTTGTTTCCTACCAGATTAAAATTGGTGACCATGACTAATGGTCACCACCCGTTTCCTCCACTACCCAACTCCTCAATTCTTTTAATCAATTGTTGACCACGACCAACCTAACGGATCATGGCATATGACCATGATTCGTTGTATCCATTTGTAGGGAACATTGGCACTCAACCTTTACCTTTCAATAGCCCTTGACCATGACTGACTCAATGAGTCGTGAGTGTTGACCAAGACTCATGGTCATGTACGTGGGGACTCAAAACCATAATTTCCAACTTAAGTCAACTCCTCACCATGAGTCACTTAACGACTCATGGTCAACCTAACGGGTCATATCGACTCGTTCTATTAACTGGTGTAGAAAATCCTATTTTCTCCATTTCAACTCCCATGTCTGATCTTTGGGCTTTCGGTATAACATGGATGGATTATGCATCTCATTAATAATCTATGTCTACTAAACCATCCACTACTATACTGTATCCTCTAAAGAACTACCATTTTGCTGGCCCTACGGTCTTTGGATGTCTTTCTAGGGTCTTTGAAAATTTTGGTTCCCTCTCAATAAGGGATTAGCTGCATTCCTCTACCCTTTCCAGCTTGAGGTATCAGTTTTTTCCCTAAAACTCTATTCAATTTCATGTTTAGTTCATATGGCCCAGTTTCTTTCACATATATGGATGTATGTATGATTCATGAATTCAGTTCATTCATGCGGTTAAAACCGGAGTTAGTCATTCCGTCGGTTTTCAGCTTATATTATTAGTATTAGAGTATGATGATTGCATTTCTCTGTTGTTCTGTATGATTTTCAACATTCGTAGATGAATGTTCCAAAGGGGGAGATATTATTGTACCCCAAAAGCCCAAAGATCAGACCTGGGAGTTGAAACTATGAAAACAATATTTTTCCCCAAGTCACAGAATGAGTCATCCTGTGACCTGTCAAGGTTATCACGAGTTATTAAGTGACTCGTGGTAAGGAGTTGTCTTGAGTTGGAAATTATAATTTTGAGTTCCCACGGACATGACCACGGGTCGTGGTTAGCACCCATAACTCATTGAGTTAGTTGTGGTCAAGGTGCATTGAAAGGTGAAGGTTGAGTGTAGTGTTCCCTACGAATGGACACAACGAATCGTGGTCCGATACCATGATACTTTAGGTTTGTTGTGGTCAACAATTGATTAAAATACTTGAGGAGTTGGGAAGTGGAGGTAACGAGTGGTGACCACGAGTCGTGGTCATCAATGACTATCCATTAGGTTCCTTGTTGGGACCCTTTGAGAAGTGGTAGTGGACTTCACGACAAGAGGCGACGACCCGTTCCACCTGGTAATAACTCATCCAGTCCCTCATGGGGACTGGTAGTCAGTTATTTTCTTCTTATTTAGTAAGGGCTTACCCATAATTCCTATGATCCTAAGGTCCAAACTACGTCGGTTTAACCTATGAATAGTGAGTATTAAGAGGGGTAAGTTCATTCTAGGCTATTCTTATTCGTTCATGTAAGAGCAAAGGTCTAGAAGGTCATCAAGTTCTATTTCCTTCAAGTTTTCATCAATTTTTCCTTTGGCAATCAAAGAAATTATATATTCAGATTCTCTCAGGTATGTAAGGTTATGAATGAGTAATTTTGTTCACACCCAGTCCCAATCTCTCTCTAATTCATGAAAATCATTGATCCTATGGGGTTTTAATCTAATGCATGAATTTCTTAAGTTTCTACCATGGGAGTGGTCTAAGCATGTTCTATTATTGAATTATGATTCATGGGAAAGTTTTACATTGTTTTCAATTGTAATCACTTTTTTCAACTTTATAAATTAAAATGCCCATCCATGAAAAGTTCATTAGAGTTGAGATTTATGATGAATGTTCAAGTATAATGAGATATTATTGATGAAAAGTATTTTGTTCAAGTTACCTATGCCAATGGTCATGTTTTCAAGTGAATCAAGTATTTTCAAGCATGTTTAAGTATTAGGAAAGCCCATATTTTTAAGTATGATTTATGATTTCAAGTTAATTAGCTTACAACATGGTTTTGGAGTCAATACTCCCAATTATGATCAGCTTGTGGTATGGTTTGAGCCAAGGCTCCATCTGTATGATCTCAGATTTGTATATATCCATGATTATACAGCTTCCTGAATAGACGATGGCCATCTTCATTGAAAAATTATGGAGAGAATATTCTTGTTTTTGGGAGTAATGTCTATCACTGAGTAGGATAAGGGTCAGTCAACCCTATGCCTCAAAACTACGCGCCAACATAGGTATGATCAGATTATTTTTGGACCTCAGGGGTGAGCTTTCCCCTTCCCCAAGGGGCCTTCAGCTTGATATCGATATCGTGGTAGCGTATATATCCCTGACAAGGATTTGGACGGCTCTGTCTACTTGAGTGTGATAGTCGGGACCACGTAAGCTCTATCGTGGTAATATCGGTTATATGATGAGTCTCCCATTGTTTCTCATGATTTCAGCTATGCATATTTATCATTCAAGATTTATATATATATATATACTAAAGCAGGTTTGACCCAATGTTCAGTTTTACATATGACTATCAGATGTCAGCTTTGGGTCATTCGATTCAGTTATGTTGTTCAGCTATGTTTAGATCATGATTTCAGAAAATAGCATACAAGTCGTACTATCAGATTTTTATCTTGATCTAGTTTTATATTATGTATGTTTTAAATGATTTTACATATTTAATCCTTTTTACTTACCTTGCATACTCGGTACATTCCACGTACTGACCGCATACTCTATGTTGTATCATTTGATGATATAGGCTCCGATCTCCAGACTTAGCCCCATCGTTAGTCAACTTCCAGAGTTAGCATCCAGTCTTTATTGGTGTGACCTCATCCACCGAGGACCATTTGTTATTAGTTATCCTCGTACTTTCAGTTTTCAGACTTAGAGAGTTAGTTGGAGTCTTGTCCCATCAACTCATCAAACTTAGAGGCTTTTTAGACAATAGATTGTATTCAGCTTCAGCCATGTGTTGTATATTCAGATTTTCATGTTATGTTCGGATTTATGTTATGTTATTATGTTTAGTCTTACGCCTTATATTGATTGAGTTAGATGTATGTTCATATCATGTGTTGACTTGGAGTCTCTCCGGGCTCCTTGTCTCGTGTCTCAATCTGGGCCTATGTTCGGGTCATGAAAATCCATGATTTTGAAAGGCATATGGGGCAATTGGACTTTCAGCAGACTAACTGACCCCAATGGGCACTTTCAAGTAACACCGAGAAGAACCACAAGAAGAGTGTGAGCGCAATGTGTTTGCGCAGTGGAAAAGAGTTTTTGAGGTGATACTCAAGAATGAGAAAGTAGATGAAGAGAAAGTTTTGAGGTCCAAGTATGAGGTTGGAGTGTCAATAACTTCAAATCTAAAAGAAGTAGAAGCCATACCACCTCCTTTATTCCCATAAAGATTAAAGAAGCAGAAGGAGGACACATCTTGTAAGAAATTTGTTGATGTTTTGAAACAGGTACAAGTGAATCTACCATTAGTAGATCTTTTGTAGGAGGTTCTGAAATATGCCAAGTATCTGAAGGATATCGTGGCAAACAAAAGAAGACTCAAATAGTTTGAGACTGTAGCTCTTAAAGAAGAGTCCAGTTCCTGACTGCAGAATAAGATTCCAAAGAAGCTGAAAGATCTTGGGAGCTTCACTATTCAAGTGCTCATCGGGAGCAGAAAAGGAGGTTCCGCATTGTGTGACTTGGCTGCAAGAACTAATTTGATGCCTGCATACTTATTCAGAACTTTGGGATTAGGTGAACCACGCCCCACAACAATGACATTGCAGTTAGCCAACAAGTCCCTTGCTTCTCTTGATGGGATGATTGAAGATGTATTGATTAAAGTTGGACTATTCATCTTGCCACCGGACTTTATAATATTGGACTATGAAGCTAATGAAGCATGTGCAATCATTTTGTGATGAGGATTATTAGCCACCGTAGATGCAGCGATCAAGGTGAAGTCGGGCAAGATGTCAATGAAGGTGGATGGACAAGAGGCAGTCTTTGATGTGTTCAGGGCAACATGGTTGCCACCCCATTATAAGGACTTTACAATGAGACCAATGGTGGAGCTTGGACGGTATAAATAGGTGGTTAAACAAGAGGGGTTGCATGTAAACTCAACAAATCAGGATAAGAATCATCTCACTCAGGTGAAGGAGTGAGAAGTCTAGCGTCATGCCGTGATGTTAAATCAGGCGCTTCACGGGAGGCAACCCGTAAATGTCATGCCATGACTATAACTAAGGCTCTTGATGAGGCATCTCATCTTTGTAATTGTTTTTGTTTTTATAGAGACGAACAGGGCATTTGAGGTGAAAGAGCAGGGGAAAGAGGCTGAAAAATTCTATATCTGGGGCGAAATACCTGGTGTGGACATGTTAGGGGCATGTCGCGCCAGACTCAACTCATGGAGAAAATATTTTCTCTAAGTGCCAGACAAGGTGGATGGCGCATCACACTAGGTATGTGTTGGACGAAAAGTTTTTGGTCCATGGGTGAATATTTGACCCAAGGACCTTAAAATTACAAAATAAAAACCATGCTCACACCTTTATTTTAAACCCCCACTTAACCCTCTCTAATTAAAAAGTGAAAAGTACAAAAAGAAAATAAAAAGAATTCTCTCTCCTCCCTCACCAAAGCCATAACTCTCTCCCCTCTTCTCCTCCATTGTTGTCTTCTCCAATGAGCTTGGTGAAGAGAATCTATTCAACTCAAGTAGTATTTTTCTTCTCTCTTTGTTATTTAATATTACAATTATGCTTCCATACCCTTCTTCCCTAACATGAAAGACTCAAGAATCACCATTGCTTGTGAAAATTTCAAATTTCACAATGAGGGTTTGTATAGCTTTAATCTCTCAAGTTCTTCCATAATAATGTTATATCCTTATTTGGGTTGCTTGTTGTTGGTTGAATTTAATGATTCCAAGTTATGGGTGTGAAGTGGCTAATGATTTGAATTCTTGAAATTTGTGGGTTGAAACATTGATTGTAGAGAGAGAAAATGCTTAGGTCTTGAAATTCTTGATTGCGAAAATTCTTGGGTTTTTGAGAAATTAATGTTTTTTATAACGGAATGTTGTAAATATCATGTTGATTGTTGATTGAAGTAATTGTGACTACTTCAATATGTGAGTTATTTGTATTATGACCAAAAAGTGTGAAAGTGAAGGGAATAGCCAAAGTGAGGCATTCTACAAAAGAAAAAATATATAGGAGAGATGTGAGAAAATTCATGAACATGTTTATATTGTAAAGTTAGTGAATAATTTGTTTTTCTTAGATTTGATATGAAAATTGGGGAAGTGTGAGAACCCTTTTTGACAAATTCTCACAACTACGCTAACGAATTAAGTGTGGGGTCATATTGCACCTCTTGCATCTAATTAGCTAGCTTTGTTATTCATGAACTAATGTTGCAAAGTTCATGTTGTTTGTTTGTTTGGGAGGTACTATGGCATGACAAGACGATAAAGGAAAATAAGTTGTGGTCCCTGATAATGGTCTCAAGTAGCTCTGGAAGAGAACAAAATGGTAAAAGTCATCAGCCACAAAATCACCCTCTACTAGGAGGTTCGAAGCTAAAGCCATAGAGAAGCATAGGCTTAAATGATTAATGCACAAAAAGAGGCCAAATATGCTCCAAAAAACTGGATTGATGAGGGACACCTTGCACTTGAGTACCCTACTATCCTTGAGTTGGGATTGGGATATGTATTTGCCGAGCTTGAGGAGTGCAGCCTCACTTTGATGAGAGAATTCTATTCCAATTGGGATACTTCATTCGGAGAGAGAAAAAAAGTCAAGATACAAGGTCAAGTGGTTCTCTTTAGTGCTAGGTCATTCAATGCTTTCCTTTGCACACCTGTGGTAGACCCGTCGGTGTATTCCAAACTACTAGAGACACCTCTGCATCTTGACATTTGCTATACACTATGTGGTGAGCATTCATCTGCCCTTTGGGAAAGGGACCAAAACGACACCCATTCTACACTCTCGTTTTCCTACTTGACAAAGGAAGCAAGAGTCTAGATCAATCTTGTATGTGTCATACTCTTGCATGGGACACACATCACAGAGATCACTAGAGATAGAATTATGTTAGTGTATATGCTGATGAAAGGATTGCCAATCAACTTCGGTGCAGTGCTCATAGAAAACATAAGGAGATACCACGATAACTGCCAATTGAAGTATGATTATGGAAGCTTTCTTACCTAGTTTTTTTCACGACTCGAGAATACACCCTGATCGTAGACACGGGACAAGATACCCCGAGAGGAACCCAAATAAACCCATGGCATAAACATAAAACTAACTCATTCCATAAACATAAAGGAAACATAAATATAACTCAGTTGAAGTCTAACTTAGCATAACAACAGAATAAACATCTGAGCTGAATACATGTCTATGTCTGAATAGCCTATAATCTGGACGAGCTGATGGAACAACAACCCCAACTAGCTTAGAAATACTGAAACTGATGGTATGTTCAACATAACTGAAAGTCCAGTCTTCGGAGGATGAGGACTCACCAAGAAGGCAAATGCTAACTCTAATAGGAAGCTACCAACAGGGCTGAACCTGAGAACCCCATCATGCATCATGAAATGACGCAGCATAGCAGGTATGCGGTTAGTACGTGGAATGTACTGAGTATTCAAAGTAAGTAAAACCGCTTTAATAGTAAAATCAGCTAAACCCAACCATACGTATATATAATAAACTTTAAGAGTAAGTAATAGAACACGTGCATAAATTCTGAAATAGAACTTTATCATAACATGCTCATGCATGGCTTTAGAACATCATACTGACTCGAAGGACTCAACCTAAATCATAACATTTATATCAAAAGCTGAATAATGAGTCAAACCTTTCTTTCCCAACATGCATGCATAAGATAATCATCGTGACTAATGGACATGAAAATTCAAATGATATAGATAATGGAAGACTCGTCACTTAAACGAAATACCATAATAGAGCTTACGTGGTTCCAACTATCACACTCAAGTGGGTAGAGTCGTCCATAACCTTGCCAGGGAAATGGACAATACCATGATATCGATATCAAGCTCAAGGGATAATCGAGCCCGGGATAGCTTGAAAGGGAGGTCCCAATAACACAATAGAATCAATCATACATTGGCACGTAGTCCTGGGACATAGGGTAGTCGACCCTTATCCCGCTCGGTGCTAGACTCTTTTCTCAAAACATGCAATGCTCTACATCGTATTAATACGAAGCTCAACATCATCTAATGATGAAGCTCAACATGAAATTATGCATAAACTCGAAATCGTATAAAACAAAGCTCAACATTGTCTATTGACAAAGCTCACTATGAACTCATGCATGCATTAGACATCATATAAATATGAAGCTCAACAATCTCATCTCGACAAAGCGTAGAATAGAATCATACTAGGGCTCAAAATCATGTTAAATAAAGCCTTATGACAACATACATCTCAATTATGAATTCATGCATATGAGAAACTTAATTATGACACACACCACAAGTTCATGAATAGTGGGAGGCTTTACTCCAAAATCACGTGGTAATGCTACTTTAGAATTATCACTTCATTATCACCATCAACATAAGGGCCTTTCCCAAAACCTTATCATACTTGGACTCATACAATTTATTTGAAAACATTATAATTGTTGGGATATTTCACACCGAAACAAGCAATAGAGTCAATTCACGCAAATCATCATTTATACTTAACATTGGGCACTATCAAAAACTTCATCATACATGGGTCAGTTTAACCTTCTTTGGAAACATCATCAATATCATGGGTAATAGTGAAAATATGTTTTTCATCATCTATTTCATCACCATCACATTCTATTAGGAACTTCCCACACATGGGCGTTTTAGATTCAATTCTTTAGAAAACAATTTTGTAAAAGAAATTAAGTTAGAATCTGCCCAAGCTCAATAAATCATCAATATCAACTCAATTAATCATACCCATGAGTAGAATTGTAAGATTCATGCAATTGAAGGAAAACCCTTACTTGATCATCACAAATAAATCACAATTTTATAGGGAATAGGCATGGGTACTGAAGAAAGCACCCACTCATAGACTTACATACATGGGATTGAAATATCTTATCTCTTCCTAATTACCCTGCAGAAATTTCCCTTGAAATTCTTGAATTTCTCCTCACTTTCTCCCCATCAAGCTCTCACTCGTGCATGCATGAAGAAAATGGCCTAGATGGGTTTATCACAACTTAAAACCTCTATTACGATTTCGAAACGACGTAGTATAGGCCCTTAGAACTTAGGATTTAGGGAAAAGCCCTTAATGAAATCGCTGAAATTAACTGTCAGGGGGTCCTAACGGACGACCTGATGACTCGTTACCAGGGCTCATGATCCGTTGGATTGCCCGTCAAGTACACTGTCTCTACATTACAATAAATCTCCACTGGATGGTAACGACCCACCTAATGGGTTTTTTGGACTGATAACGAGTCATTGAGTTCCATCCGTCAAGTACACTGGATAGGCCTTGCTAACTTTCCTTAGGACTGACCAATGATTGACTTTACAACTCATGGTGACTGACCACGAGTCGTTACATCCCCCGTGAGGACCTCGAGTCCTCCAACATCTCACTCCTTGTCCACGAGCCATCTGAAGACTCTTTATTCCTTCTCACGAGTCGTCAAGTGACCCGTTTTGCAACCTGCAACATTTTTACAAGTTTTTTCTCATGAATCACTTTCGGGTTGATTTTTGAATTCCCGAGGTATAAGAATATCTCCCTCTTGGGAACATTCCTCCTCGAAAGTTAGAAACAAGAAGAAAACCCTGAAAAAACAATCACAATATATATATTGATGATATCATTGATTTTCCAGTTGAAAACTGACGGAATGGCTACTCCCGAAGAGAACCACATAGCTGGTTAGAGTTCAGACATCACATACATATTTCATATCATAAAACAAACTTATTCCCATGCATATAACATGAAAAAACTTAATAAAGGTTTGGGGCAAAATTTGATTCCTCAGACTGAAACTAAGCCAGCAGGGAACAAATGGGGGTATTTAGCCATAACATCCACTTTGGCCTCCCACGTAGCTCCTTCAACATGTTGATTCCTCCATAAAACCTTAACTGAAGCTACCTCTTTGTGCCTTAGCCTCCGAACTTGTCGATAAAAAATTTCAACCGGAATTTCTTCATAATTGAGACTGTCTTTCACACTAACGCTGTCTATTGGAACCACCAAGGCTGGATCACCCAAGCACTTCTTCAAAAGCGATATGTGGAACACAGGATGAACTGAAGCCAATTCTGGAGGCAAGTCCAACTCATACGCCACCTTACCAACTCTTCTCACAACCTGGTATGGACCAACATAGCAGGGACTGAGTTTACCTTTCTTTCCGAACCGCATGACTCCCTTCATGGGAGATATATTTAAAAACACCCAGTCATCTACATCAAACTCCAAATCTCTTCTCCTCACATTAGCATAAGATTTCTGGTGACTATGAGCGGTTTTCAATCGGTCCCTTATCAACTAAACTTTCACTATCGCCTCATGAACAGAGTCTGGACCTATCATGGCTGCCTCACCAACCTTGAACCATCCGATGGGAGATCTAGACCTTAGCCCGTAGAAAGCCTCGAACGGTGCCATATGGATACTAGAGTGGTAACTATTATTATAAGCAAACTCGATCAAGGGAAAAGGATCATCCCAACTACCTTTGAAATCCATCACACATTCTCTCAATATATCTTCAAGAGTCTGAACGGTCCGTTCTGCTTGGCCGTCAGTATGTGGATGAAAAGTTGTGCTTAGCTTAACCTGAGTCCTGAGCCCCGTTTGTAACGAACGACTGAATTGAGAAGTAAACTGAGTACCACAATCCGAGATAATAGAAAAGGGCACTCCATGAAGCCGAACTAACTCCCGAATATACAATTTAGCGTAATCGTCTGCTGAATCTGTTGTCTTGACCGGTAGGAAGTGTGCAGCCTTGGTCAACCTGTCCACCACAACCAAAATGGAGTCGTATTGCCGGCAAGTACGAGGTAGACCTCTAATGAAGTCCATATTGTTTTCTTCCAACTTCTAAGTGGGGATGGAAATATCCTGAAGTACACCTCCTGGTCTTTGATGCTCGGTTTTTACTTGTTGACAGTTTTGACATTTTGCCACGAACTCCGCAATATCCCTTTTCATACCATCCCACCAATAGATTTCTCGTAAATCCCTATACATTTTCATGGATCTTGGATGAATATAATATGTGGTACCATGTGCCTCATGCAATATCCGAAATCTAAAATTCTCAATGTTCGAAACACATAGTTGACCCTGGTATCGTAGCACATCATCTCCCCCTTGGGAGAAAACCTCCACTTTCTGATTTCTCACCGCCTCCTTCAGCTTCCTCAATATTGGTTCCTCATCTTGCCTGGATTTAACATCATCTACCAAGGACAATTCCAACCTGTTATGCACAACAACACCACCATCAGTCAAATCAATCGGTCTAACTCCCAGCCTTGCAAGCCAGTGAACATCCTTCACCAGCTCCTTCTTTCCCCCATCCATATGGGACACACTCTCCATTGAGAGCCAACTAAGCGCATCCGCAACCACATTAGCTTTGCCCGAGTGGTAAAGAACACTCATGTCATAATCTTTAAGTAACTCCAACCACCTCCTTCGCCTCAGATTTAGATCCTTCTATGTGAAAACATATTGCAAACTCTTTTGGTCCGTAAACACATCCACATGGACCCCATACATGTAATTCCGCCATATCTTCAATGCAAACACCACCACGGCCAATTCAAGATCGTGGGTTGGGTAATTCTTTTCATGCACCTTCAACTGTCGAGATGCATAAGCTATCACCCTTCCCCGCTGCATCAATACACACCCAAGTCCAACTCTGGAAGCATCAAAATACACCACGAAACCATCGTTACCCACAGGTAGGGTCAATACTGGTGCTGAGGTGAGTCGACCCTTGAACTCTTGGAAGTTTTCCTCACAAGCCTCCGACCACTGGAACTTCAGCTGCTTCTAAGTCAACTTAGTCAAAGGCGTTGCAATGGTTGAGAAAGGCTCAACAAACCTCCGATAGTAGACAACTAAGCCTAAGAAACTATTAATATTCGAAGGATTCACTGATTTGGGCCAATTCTTCACCGCCTCGATTTTCTGTGAGTCTACTTTTATGCCTTCGCTAGACACCACATGGCCTAGAAATGCCACGACATCCAACCAAAACTCACACTTGCTGAACTTTGCATACAACTGACGGTCCTTTAGGGTCTGAAGCACTACTCTCAAGTGAGCGACATGCTCCTACTCTCTCTGAGAGAATACCAAGACATCATCAATGAACACGATCAAGAACACATCCAAATATGGCTTCAAAACCCTGTTCATCAAGTCCATAAAAGCTTCAGGAGCATTTGTTAGTCCAAAATACATAACTACAAAATCGTAATGACCATAACGTGTCCTGAATGCCGTCATCGGAATATCACTCTCCCGAACTCTGAGCTGATGACACCCAGATCTGAGATCTATCTTCGAGAAACACTTCGCTCCTGAAGCTGATCGAATAAATCGTGGATCCTGGCTAAGGGATACCTCTTCTTGACATTCACTTTGTTCAACTGTCGATAATCAATGCACATGCGAAGGGAACCATCTTTCTTTCGAAAAAATAATACCAGTGCACCCCATGGGGACTGACTAGGTCTGATGAAACCATTATCTAGAAAATACTTTAACTAATTCTTCAACTCTTTTAGCTCAGCTAGAGCCATCCTGTAGGGTGGAATAGATATAAGCTGCGTATCAGGAAAAAGGTCAATACCAAAATCAATCTCCCACTCGGGAGGAATACCTGGAAAATAATCAGGAAATACCTCTGGATAGTCATGTACTACTGGAACTAACTGGATAGTCAGGGTTTCGGACGCCACGTCCTTAACCATAACTTGATGATACATGAAACACTTAGAAATCATCTTCCTGGCCTTGAGGTAGGAAACAAATCGACCTACAGGCACAACTGAACTACCCTTCCATTCTAATACTGGCTCACCAGAGTTTCCCGCACCTGAAACACGGACCCAAACATGCCAAGCACTGGTCTGTATGCCCTCGGCCACATCTGCAACAGGATGGAACACCTGAATCTGTGGGCCTGCTTCTCTGAACCCTCAAGCGTGATGCTCATCCTCTATGATCATGCCTAGGCCGAGATGGCACACTAAAGGCCGATGAAGTTGGGGTAGATGATCTCTGGTGGGTCTGCTGACGGTGCCCACCGCTGGACCCCAGTTGGAAAATCTGTGGCCCTCTTGGCCTCTCTCTCTCTCTCGAAGGTGCCGCCTCTATCTACCGGGCATACAACACCATCCAAGGGAAATCCATATCCTGATGGAGCATAGCAATCCTGCATTCCTTATCCAAGTAACCTGCTATCCCATGCATGAACCTGCTCACTCGCGCCCTCTAATCAACCACTAACTCAGGAGCATACTTCGACAGGCGAGTGAACTCAAGGGAATACTCTAGTACTGTCATCCTCCCTTGCTTCAGATTGACGAACTCAGCTTCCTTTAGCCCCCTCATCTCCCGAGGGAATAACTGATCAAGGAATGCAACCTAAAACTCCTCCCAAGTGACCGGACATTCTCTGGCGACCCTACTATCCTTTTATTGACGGAACCAGATATGCGCAACCCCCCTTCAACTGGTAGGAGGCCAACTCTGCGCAATCAACACTACTCACCCCTATAACCTGGGTGATCTTGACGATCTCATCAACGAATTAATGTGGGTCCTCATCTACCTTGGACCCTAGAAAATCCAGTAGGTTCATCCTCAAGAAGTCCCTGACTCGAGCTGCCGCTGCATTGCCATTCTACGGAACAGGCGCAACAACCTGTTTATTGACATGAGCAGTCAAGGCCTGCGAAATCATCTGGATAGCGGCCCGAAACTCAGTGTGAGCAGCGGGCTCCAGTGCCTCAGGCTCCTGAACTGGTTGGACTTGCTGGTGCCCACGACCCATGCAATCCTCGTGTCCTTAACCGTCTCCATTTCTCCTTCCATTAACCTTCAAAAAGCCATGACTCTGCAATCACTAATTACACGAATTAGAGGGATAGAAAGACTCCTTATCACACGATCTAGATCATGAAATATGGGAACATTTCCTAAAACGTTTCGTAGCCTCTTTGTAATAAGTGTGGCGCGCTTCACACTTATGAAAAAGACTCCACTTAACGCGACTTTCAGACTCCCTAGGACACTTCAAACCTATTGTTCTGATACTAAGTTTTTCATGACCTGAGAGAACACCCGGATCGTAGACACGGGACAAGGGACCCTGAGAGGAACCCAAGCAAACACATGGCATAATCATACAACTAACTCATTCCATAAACATAAAGGAAATATAAATATAACTCAACGGAAGTCTAACTTAGCATAACAATAGAATAAACATCTAAGTTGAATACATGTCTATGTCTGAATAGTCTCTAATCTGGACGAGCTGATAGGACAACACCCCCAACTAGCTCAGGAATACTGAAACTGACAGTATGCTCAAAAAAACTGAAAGTATAGTCCTCGATGAATGAGGACTCACCAAGCAGGTGAATGCTAACTCTGATAGGCAGCTAAGAACGGGGATGAACCTGAGAACCCGATCCTACATCATGAAACGATGTAGCATAGCACGTGTGCGGTCAGTACATGGAATGTACCAAGTATGCAAGGTAAGTAAAACCGCTTTAATCGTAAAATTATCTAAAACCAGTCATACGTATATATAATAAACTTTAAGAGTAAGTAAAAGAACATGTGCATAAATTCTAAAATCGAACTTTATCATAAAATGCTCATGCATGGCTTTAGAACATCATGACTGACTTGAATGACTCAAGCTAAATCATAACATTTATATCAAAAGCTTAATAATGAGTCAAACCTTGCTTTCCCAACATGCATGCATAAGATAATCATCGTGAGTAATGGACATGCAAATTCAAATGATATAGACAATGGGAGACTCATCACTTTACCGACATACCACGATAGAGCTTACGTCGTCCCAACTATCACATTTAAGTTGGTAGAGCCGTCCATAACCTTGCCAGGGTTATGGACGATACCATGATATTTATACCATTCTCAAGGACCAATCGGGCCCGAATAGCTATAAGGGATGTCCCAATAACACAATAGAATCAATCCTATGTTGGTGCGTAGTTCTAGGGAATAGGGTAGTTGACCTTAGCTCACTCGGTACTAGACTCTTCTCCAAAAACATGCAATGCTCTACATCGTATAAATACGAAGCTCAACATCGTCTAATGACAAAGCTCAACATGAAATTATGCATAAACTCGACATCGTATGAAAGAAAGCTCAACATTGTCTATTGACAAAGCTCACTATGAACTCATGCATGCATTAGACATAACATAAATATGAAGCTCAACAATGTCATCTCGACAAAGCTTAGAATAGAATCATACTAGGGCTCAACATCATGTGAAATGAAGCCTTATGACTAAATACATCACAATTATGAATTCATGCATATGAGAAGATTAATTATGACACATACCACAAGCTCAAGAATAGTGGGAGGCTTTCCTCCAAAATCGTGTGGTAAGGCTACTTTAGAAATATCACTTCATCATCATCAACATAAGAGCCTTGGCCAAAACCTTATCAAACTTGGAATCATAAAATTTATTTTAAATCATTGTAATAATTGGGAGATTTCACTCCGAAACAAGCAATAGAGTCAATTCACGCAAATCATCATTTATACTCAACATTGGGCACTACCCGGAGCTACATCATACATGGGTCAATTTAACCTTTTTGAAAATATCATCGACATAATGCGTAAGAGTGAAAACATGCTTTTCATCATATATTCCATCACAATCACATTCTATTAGGAACATCCCACATATGGGTGTTTTAGATTCAGTTCTTTTGAAAATAATTTTGTAAAAGATATTAAGTTAGAATCCGCACAAGCTCGATAAATCATCAATATCAACTAAATTAATCATACCCATGAGTAGAAATGTAAGATTCATGTAATTGAAGGAAAACCCATACTTGATCATCACAAATAAATCACAATTTGATAGGGAATGGGCATGGGTGTGGAAGAAAGCACCCACTCAAAGCCTTACATACCTGGGATTTAAGAATCTTATCTCTTCCTAATTACCCAGCTGAGATTTCCTTTGAATCCTTGAATTTCTCCTCACTTTCTCCCCTTCAAGCTCTCACCCTTGCATGCTTGAAGAAAATTGCCTAGATGGGTTTATCTCAACTTAAAACCCTCTATTACGAGCTCAAACGACATAGTATAGGCCCTTAGAAGTTAGGAATTATGGAAAAGCCCTTACTGAAATAGTTGAAATTAACTGTCAGGGGGTCCTAACAAACGACCTGACGACTCGTTACCAGGGCTCACGATCCGTTAGATCCCCCATTAAGTACACTGCCTCTTCACTTTAAGAAATTTCCACTAGCTGGTAACATCCCACCTAACGGGTCGTTAGGGTTGACGACGATTCATTGAGTGTACTCCGTCAATTACACTAGATAGGCCTTGCTAACTTTTCCTTGGACCGACGAACGACTGCCTTGACGAATCATGGTGACTGACCACGAGTCGTCACATCCCCCATGAGGACCTCGAGTCCTCCAACATCTCAGGCCTCCCCCATGAACCATCTGATGACTCGTTATGCCTCTTCACGAGTCGTCAAGTGACCCTTCTGCAACCTGCAACATTTTTCCAGTTTTTTCTCCTGATTCACTTTTGGGTTTGATTTTTGAATTCCCGAGGTATAACAGTTTTTTAGAGAGGCTGGCAATAAGGAACAAGAGGCTGATCTTTGTCTACACCTAGCAGGGAACTTGATGGGCAAGATAATGGATATCACAAAGGGAAAGGAGTAAGCAACCTCTTCAGTTCCATTTCTCACTCCCACCGATCATCATGCTTGGGATGACAGCTAGTGAGGCTACATGTTCAAGATGGTAGAGCTGTAGTTGAAGATTGGAGGCAGATCTGCAACTAATGAGGAGAAGTTAGCATTAGAGGAGTGTTACCCACTCACTAAAAGTGCGATGCTGATATGCAGAGTCGGATTAGCTTTCAAGGAGCCTCTAGATGATGATGACGCCACAGTGATGACCGATGGTGTTGATGATATCAACGATGATGATGAGGATGATGCCATCACTAGAGTCATGTAGGTTGATGGTGAAGATGATGATGATGATGATTAGGAGGATAATCCTAATGATGATGACTGTGCTTAGAGGCCTAGAAGGTTCTTTTTGTCTCCTTAATTTATATGATTGTGTGTGCACTGGGGAATATGAATTGTTTAAGTATGGGGTGGGGAAATAGATTTGCTATTTGTTTCTTCTTTGCTAATTTCGTAGTGGGCTTTAGCATTAGTTGTCATTCTCTAAATTTGTAGCTGATATTGTGATTGATAAAACCATTGTCTTTATTATCTAGTAATGTTGATGACTTGAACACTAATGATACCTTGTTGCTTGTTATGTGATCATCTCTACTTATAGTGACATCTTTCAGACTACATGACTTGGTTTTTTAATGGGTTGAGGCATGGAAACGGTCTAGGGAATTGGATACACCTCTAGTTGAATGGGAAGAATTCAAGAGGCTTTGTTCACCCACTATCTTCCCTGTGAGATTCATGAGGAAAGACTTCACTAGTTTATAAGCCTCAGATAAGGCAACATAAGCATTCAACAGTATAGCACAGGTTTAATTCACTTTCTAAATATACTCTTGATGTTGTATGTACAATACAAGCCAGAATACATCAGTTTGTAGCAGCTGAAGAACACTTGGTTAAGGATTGCATAGTGGTATCTATACATAAATATATACGTATTTCCCGAATTCAGGAATTTTCTTAGACAACAAAGGATCTTACACATTAGATTTGGGATACTCGTAGAGAGAGTGAGAGAGCAGAATAAGAGAACTTGATCTGTTGGCTTCTTGTCATGACCCGAAGATAGTCCCGGATCAAGACATGAGACAAGAAACCCCGAACATAGGCCCGGATCTAACTCAATCATAAAAGCGGAAGATCAACATGATAAACTTAGCGGAAGCCTGAAATAAGCATAACATAAAAAATACACACGAATTTGAAGCTGATTATATTCTATGTCTAAAAAGCCTCAAATACTGATGAGTTGATGGAACAAGACCCCAACTAACTCTCTACTCTGATACTGAATACATAAAGAAAACTGATACAACATGGTCCTTGGGAGATGAGGACTCACCAATAGCTGTGGGGTGCTATCTCCGAAAGGATGACAAAGGACGAGGCTGAGTCTAAGTACCAGGACCTGTATCATGAAACGATATAGCAAAGAGTATGCGGTCAGTACGTGGAATTTACTGAGTATGCAAGGTAAGTAAAACTGCTTAAATAAGTAAAATCATTTAAAACATGCATAATATAAAAACATAATCAAATCAAGGATCTGAGAGTAGGGCTTGCATGCTATTTTCTGAAATCATGATCTGAACCTAACATAACATCATAACTGAATCGATTGACCCAGAGTTGAAATCTAATAATCATAAGAAAAACTGAACATTAGGTCCAACCTACTTTAGAACATATAT
>JACEIK010001423.1:80367-206548 GCA_018107945.1 Datura stramonium
TTGGGAGAGGTTCAAGTCAATGCTAAGAGATTGTCCTCACCATCACCAGTCTAATGATGTGTTGGTGCATACATTCATTGAGGGCTTGGAACCGCATACACAGATTTTTTTAGATTCAGCAGCCGGGGGGCAGGCATTGGAAAAGACCTACGAAGAGCTTTACACCTTGTTGAACCGTATTTCACAAGGTAATCCAGATTGGAATGCGGATACAACTTGAGGGGGAGTAAAGAAAGCCGCAGGGGTCTTTGAGGTGGATGGATTCACAACTATCGTTGCACAGATAGTTGCTTTGCAAAATCAACTTACCACTCATTTCAGTAGCATGAGTTTGAGCCAGGCACAAGCCCAAGTTAATGCAGTTCATCAAGTGTGGTGTGAAGTTTGTCGAAGTAGGGAACATTCAGCTGAGTGTTGTGGTGCCGATCCAGATTTGGTAAATTTTGTTGGAAACGCCCAAAGGAGCAGTAATCAGCAGTATGGCAACAGTTACAACCCAAATTGGAGGAATCATCCGAATTTTTCATGGGGGAGTAATAGTCATCGGGGACAGATTTCAAATCAAGGCGTGCACAGAAATCAAGGGGGGCATCAAAATTTTCAGCCGTAGTTCAGAGGAAATAATGCACCTCCTCAGTCCAGCAACATTGAGGATATGCTCAAAACCATACTATCTAACAAGGAGAAGATACAGGCTGATTAGGTAAAATTGACAGCTGACATTAAAAACCAGCAGTTAGCTACAAAGGCATTGGAGTATTAGTTGGGACAGTTAGCTGGAGCCCAAAATACTAGACCGAGGGGAGGATTACCAAGTGATACAGACCCAAATCCTAAGCAGGTGAATGCAGTTACTACTCGGAGTGGAAAGCAACTCGGGGAGGTAGAACCTGAAAGGCCACCTCAGAAATCTTTAGCAATAGAAAAGGATGAAGGAAACAATGATGTGAGGGGGAATGAAAGTGCAGCAGAGGTGGAAAGACCACCGCCCCTGTTTCCTCAAAGATTGAAAAAGCACAAGGAGGAAGCATGCATCAAGAAGTTCATGAAAGTGTTGAAGCAGGTACATATTAATCTTCCTTTAGTTGATATGTTGCAGGGAGTGCCAAAATATGCTAAGTACATAAAAGACATTGTAGCAAACAAGAGCAGACTGATAGAGTATGCTACAATTGCACTTACTGAGGAGTGCACCTCCCGTATACAGAATCGATTGCCGACAGAGCTCAAGGATCCTGGGAGCTTCACTATTCAGATTACAATTGGGAATTCTATTTGAGCTCGTGGTGTGTGTGATTCTGGAGCAAGTATAAATTTGAGGCCAACATCAGTATTCAAGAAGTTGGGGCTTGGCAGTCCTAAACCCACCACTGTGATCTTGCAGCTAGCTGACCGTTCATTGGCCAGGCCTGATGGAATTGTGGAGGATGTGCTAGTGCAAGTAGGCTCCATCATTTTCCTGGTGGATTTTATAATTCTTGATTTTGAGCCAGATGCGGAAGTCTCATTTATTTTTTGACGTCCCTTTTTAGTAACCGGGCAAGCCTTAATTGATGTAGCTGCTGGCTTGCTAACCATGAGAGCTCATGATAAGTTAGAGGTCTTTGATGTCTACAAGGCCATGAAGCTACCAACCATTTATGAAGAGTTATCAGCAATCAGTGTTTTGAATCAGGAGTCGACCCTTCATATTATTGATTCACAGGATCCCTTGGACAGAGACTTGGTGGGACGTGATCATTTTGGGGACAGTGCGACATATGAGATGGTGTAGACTTTGAATGAGACAAAATGGTTCTTCAGGAAGCAAGATTTTGAACCATTGCAGAGGTCCTTGGAACCAACCCCAAAGCCATCAATAGAGGAGGCACCTAAATTGGAGTTAAAGACGTTGCCTCCACATCTGCAGTATGTATTCTTGGGTGAAGATTACACCTTACCAGTCATCATTTCAGCAGAACTGACAGATGCACAAGTGAAAGATGCATTGGTGGTCCTTAAGAGGCGAAAGTGAGCAATGGGATGGCAGATGTTGGACATTAAGGGGATTAGTCCAGCTTTCTGCATGCATAGGATATTTATGGAAGAGGATCCAAGCCAACCGTCCAACATCAATGGAGATTGAACCCGGTGATGAAGGATGTAGTTAGAAAGGAAGTGATCAAGTGGCTGGATGCAGGAGTGGTATATCCCATCTTAGACAGCGAATGGGTTAGCCCAATTCAATGCATTCTAAAGAAAGGGAGGATGCCAGTGGTCACAAATGAGAAGACTGAGCTGATTCCCACACGCACAGTCACGGGCTGGCGAATTTGCATGGATTATAGGAAGCTCAATGAGGCCACTCGGAAAGATCACTATCCTATTCCATTCATTGATCATATGTTGCACAGGCTGGTAGGGTAGGAATATTATTGCTTTCTGGATGGTTACGCTGGCTATAATCAAATAGCCATAGCACCAGAAGATCAAGAGAAGACCACGTTTATATGTCCTTATAGGACATATGCTTTCAGGCGGATGCCCTTTGGTCTATGCAATGCACCAGCCACATTCTAGCGATGCATCATGGCGATATTCCATGATATGGTGGAAGACTATGTCGAGGTATTTATGGATGATTTTTCTATTTTTGGTAACTCTTTTGCTATGTGTTTGCAGAATCTTGACAGGGTGTTAGCTANTCTTGACAGGGTGTTAGCTAGATGTGAAGACTCAAACCTGGTGCTCAACTGGGAAAAGTGTCACTTTTTAGTCAAGGAGGGTATTGTTCTTGGCCATAAGTTGTCATGCAGAGGGTTGGAAGTCGATCACGCAAAGATAGAGGTGATTTAAAAGCTACAACCGCCAGTATCATTTAAGGGTGTCCGCAAATTTCTAGGACATGCTGGGTTTTACAGATGATTTATTCAAGACTTCTCTAAAATTTCTAGACTGATATGCCGGTTGCTAGAAAAAGAGGTGAAGTTTGAACTTGACAAGGAATGTGTAGAAGGATTTGAGGAGCTGAAAAAGAAGCTGGTGGAAGATCCAATTCTCATTGCTCCTGATTGGGACTATCCTTTTGAGTTAATGTGTGATGCAAGTGATGTGGCTATAGGAGACGTATTGGGGCGGCGAAGGAATAAGATTTTTCATTCCATCTACTATGTAAGCAAAACACTTGACGCTACACAAGTTAATTATACATTCACTTAGAAGGAGATGCTAGCTCTAGTGTTTGCATTTGACAAGTTTAAATCCTATCTGGTGGGGTCGAAAGTGGTGGTACACACTGATCATGCGGCAATTCGGTACTTATTTGGCAAGAAAGATGTGAAGCCCAGGCTAATCAGGTGGATATTATTGCTGCAAGAGTTTGATCTGGAGATCCGAGACAGGAAGGGAAGTGAAAATCAGGTTGCAGATCACCTATCGCGGCTAGAGAACTGTTCACATGTGAAGGAAGGTGAGTGCATCAGAGAAGAGTTCCCCGATGAACAACTCTTGGCAATAAAGGAAGCTAAACTCCCTTGGTATGAAGATATTGTGAACTTGTTAGTAAGTGGAGTATACCCACCTGAGGCAACGACTCAACAAAGGATAAAGCAGAGGCATAAGTCCCAGTACTACATGTGGGATGAGTCGTATCTATTAAAGAAAGGACAAGATCAAGTGATGAGGCGATGAATTCCAGAAAGTCAGACGGCAGAGGTGTTGAGGAGTTGTGACTCATCGTCGTATGGAGGTCATTATGGAGGAGAGCGCACTTCTCACAAAGTGCTGCAATCCGGGTTCTTTTGGCCCACACTATTCAAAGATGCTGCATTTTATGTCAAAGTATGTGATCGATGTCAAAGAACAGGAACAATCGACAGAAGGAAGGAAATGCCATTGCATCACATATTAGAAGTTGAGGTGTTCGATGTGTGGGGGTTAGATTTTATGGGCCCGTTTCCACCATTGTTTTGCAATCAATACATCATGGTGGCAGTGGACTATGTGTCTAGGTGGGTTGAGGCAGTAGCTTGTCCCAGGAACGACAACAAGGTGGTGACTAGATTTGTGAAGAAGCAGATTTTCACCAGGTTTGGTACGCCACGAGCAATTNCTAGATTTGTGAAGAAGCAGATTTTCACCAGGTTTGGTACGCCACGAGCAATTATCAGTGATGGAGGGGCACACTTTGTGAATGCAGGGTTCAGGAATTTTCTAGCAAAATACAGGGTTCGGCATACAGCGGCTACAACATATCATCCCCAAACCAACGGGCAAGTAGAGGTGTCAAACAGGGAAATTAAATAGATTTTGCAGAAAACGGTGAACGCACAACGCTTGGATTGGGCAAGCAAACTGGATGATGCATTGTGGGAATATCGAACTGCATATAAGACACCCATTGGGACTTCATCATACAGATTGGTTTACGGGAAGGCATATCACTTACCCGTGGAGTTGGAACATCAAGCTTATTGGGCTGTGCGGAAGCTGAAAAATGGATCATGAGCTTGTAGGAAAGAGGAGATTCACGCAGCTGAGTGAGTTGGACGAGTTTCAATGGCACGCATATGAAAGTGCAAAATGCTACAAAGAAAAAATGAAAAGGTGGCACGACAGACACATGGTGCATCAAATCTTTGAGCCGGGCCAAAAGGTGTTGCTATTCAACTCTAGGTTGAAACTCTTCCCATTGAAATTGCGCTCCAAGTGGTCAAGGCCATTTGAAGTAGCAAGGATGACCCCACACGGGGCAGTTGAATTGTGGCAAGAGGATAAAAGTTCCACATTTTTTGATAATGGACAAAGGTGTAAGCACTGCTGGGGTGAATACGTTAATCGAGAGAAGACGTCTATCACCTTAGTAGATGAATGAGGATGACAAGCATCGAGCCGCGATGGTAAACCAGGCACTGCACGGGAGGCAACCCGTAAATGTAATGTACTAGACTAGTTAGAAACTAATTTTAAAAAAAAAGAAAAAAAAAGAGGCTGGCACTAGGTGGGAGGAAACCAACGATTTTCTAACAAGTTGTTGTTGTTTGATGATTATAAAGAAATACGGAGGGAAAAAATACAAAATAGCAAGTGGAAAAATAAAGGTAAAAAAAATGAAAATTGGGGCAGGAGATAGTGAGCCTACGCGTTGGCTCCGTCTCACGGAGCTTGACCTCCGTGTTACCCTCCGTGACACGTTGAGGCCAATTTCAGGTATGTCAAAATTTCCAGTGAGCCTCCGCGTCGGCTACATGTCATGGAGCTTACCCTCCACGTTGGCCTCAGTGACACGTTGAGTGTATTTTCACATTGGGTCAGTTCAGGCAATGGGGTCGACCCGTGCGAAATACTTCTTTTTAACCCCCAAAATAACATTTTTCCATCATTTTCTTCATCCCTCCGCGACAACACTCCCAATACCCCTTCTCCCTCAACGTGACACGCCCCTAACATAAAAAAAAAATTCAATTCCTTCTTCAAAAACATCATATACCAGGTATGTTCTTGCACTTCTATTCATTTTTCTGAAAATATTTTATCATGAACATATTGTATGTTTAATTTCTGTCGTAAGTTCATATAAAGTGTTGTAATCAATTGGGTTAGGGATGAATGTGGCTTGTATATTCGTTTTGATTGGATGAACTCATTGATTACATGATCTTTGTTAAAAATCTTACATTGCTGATAACTAGGGTTTAGAATTGTGTTGGGAAGAAGAAGAAAAGGGTAGAAATGGAGATATTTTGGGTTGTGCCTATTGTTTGAGTTAAAAATGTTGTGATTAAGGTTAGATTTCGTTATGGTTGAAGATTGATTTGTTGGAGATGAAAATAGGAAAAATCCAATAGGTTTGTGTGCACAAACTTGAGAATTTCTCATGATTTTGTAAAGGGATAGATGGATCAACTTTTATAATGCACTGTATGAAGTCTGAGTAGTACAATGAAACTGTTCCATCGACTTTTATTAATGCACTGAATCTTTTGGGAAATAAGAGTTGCAAATATGTGGTTGTTCTTGTCGAATTGTATTGATTACGGCTAACAACTAAGTATGGGGTGATCAATTTAAGCCCAGCCTTAGTAGTAGTCAAATATACACTGAATGACATTTGAAATATATGCTTTTGATGGACAGGACAAATGTCTAGAAGGAAAGACAAGGGGAAAGGCGCATCCACATCTGGCGCCAGCAGAAAAAGACTGAGAATTGGGCCAGCAGTGCCAGCAGCACCACCTGTTCCAAGGGGACAACATAGACAATATGGAACACGATGGGTTTCAGATGAGGAAAAGAAATGGTACTCCAAACACAAGGAAACCAAGTATTTCCCATAGGAACAAATAGCACGGGAACCACTAGCTCAAGAATTCCCGAGAATCCTACACAAGATAAACAGTGTTGGGTTAAACTTCATCTTTGAAGAACCCAAAGAGTGCAATCTCCACCTCATAAGGGAATTTACGCTAATTGGAACCCCACCATGCGTAGCCACATAGTTAAGATCATAGGACAGGTGGTTACTTTTGAACCACAACATCTTAATGCCATCTTGGGGATGCGGGACACAGACGCGCATGTCCTCCGCCAGCTGAATATCACTCTGCCATATGCAAATATCAAACGCACATTATGTGGAGCACGATCAATAGCTAGGTGGAGTCGTCACAAGGAAAGAGGATATCACCAGACATTGACATACTCCCAAAGGGACAGAGAAGCATCTGGTTGAAGATTGTGTGTACTTGCCTGATCCCGGGGGTGCACATGAAGGATGTCACCCGGGACAGAGTTTTTTTTGGTATATGCATTGATGAAAGGACTGGAGATAAATGTTGGAGTGGTGATTATTTCCGCCATTAAGAGAGCCAGACTTCATCAAGGGCATCAGTATGGTTTCGGTGGTCTTCTAACAGCTTTCCTTAGTGGACATGGTATTGAAGAAGAGGCCCTGGACTACATTCCGCAAATTGATCGCCGTGCTTTGGACGTCACTAAGACCAAAGCACCTGGTACCACATTTGGGCCGGTGCTTACACTAGCCGAGCGACATGCTCGGGATGACCAATACATGGCCAGAATGTATGGAATGCAGATGCTGCAACTGCGGAGTGGTGGAAGGCCCGCTACAGAGGATGAATTGTGGCAGCTCGAAATGGATTATCCATTTAATGAGCATGCCCAAGCATTATGAAAAATTGGGCCCGCATTTGTAGAACCAGTTGATGATGACGTCTCTACTGATGAGGAAACGCACTGGGATGACTCAGACATTGAGTCAGAGGAGGACGGCGGAGAAGATTCTGATCATGGAGATAAGGCACTGGCACCTGATGAAGAGATTGAACATTTTGATTGATAAGGGAGTTATACCACCCAAACTTTGTTTTTAATTGCAGATATGCGAACACTGGGGACAGTGTTCCAACTCAGTGTGGGGTGGGAGTAGTTAGGTGCTGGTGTAGTAAGACTGTGTTGTGCTTGTGCTTCTGTGGCTGTTTAATGTGTGACATTGTGTTTCATGTTATGTTGTTGATGATTTTGTGTGTTGGTGCTGGTGATGTAATAAATTGTTAAGGAGTTATTTGTGTAATTATTTGTGCAAGTTATTTGCTATTTTTATTATTTTTATTTTTTTGCTTTAGATTTCTCGATTTTTGTTGTCGGTGCTTTTTCCGAGAATAGTTCCTTTGAACCGAAGTCTTAGATAGAGACTGTTCCCTATGATGGATGGATGACGACCGTCTTAAGGGAAACTTATTCAGTAGGTTTAGAATTTCTTGAAAACATAGCTAATTAATGGTTCGACATTCTTGTTATGTGCTATATTGTAAGATGCAAGTGTGATTAGGATGGAAACATGCAAGTGTTTAAAACATGTTGAGACACCTAGGCTCTAGAATTTGACTCGATGTGGTTAAAGCTTAATTTTGAATTCTTGTAATTAACTGAATTAAGAGTCTGTGAATATGTCTTAAATTGAGCATGTGCACTGAGTGTGAGTTTTTCTACTATTCCATGCTACTGTGAAGTGTCTAGAACTTGCCTGGAGTGTATATATAACGAAATGAAGGATGTGGATTGTAGGAGAGAATGTAGGCATTTCTTTGAATGAACCTAAATTTTATCCCTCATTTTACCTACCTTGAATATTGAATCCTAGTTATCCACATTGAGCCTTATGTCTATTATTTGATAGTTACACCATAATCTTAATCATTTTCTTTCATTAGCCGTGAATTTGATCCAAAACTCCTAAGAGCTTAACGGAAAAATTCCAAAGAGTGAAGGAGTGAGAAGCGTGAAACAGAAGGAAAAGTAGAAGTTGTGAAAGTTGAGAAAAGGACAAAGGTGCACTTGTTTGAAAATGATTGATTATTAGTAGAAAGTAAGAAAGTAAATGAAAAATTTGCTTAAATACGCTTTACTAGTAAGTTGAGTGTGCTTAAAGAAATGGGAACAAAAAGAGAATTCAAGAGTGAGAAGAATGAGGAAGAAGTATAGAGGAGATGTCTTTAATGAATGTGGATGTATTAAAAGCGCTTGGGGAAAGATAGTCACTATTGCTGGCCAGAATAGTACCTATCCGTCCCTTAGCTTACATTACAACTCATTAAGTCCTACTTGATCTTACGTTCATACATCCTTAAATTAGTGGAGTAAACACTAAGGGCAAGCTTATGGTTNCCACATGATGCATGTGAATTCTTTGAGAGAGTGAGCGTAATTTTATTCATATGCCCATACCTTTTGTGATTTGAGATTCTTTTGAAGTAAAAATGGGGTATTGTGAGGGCACATGTTTAATGAGAGATAACATTCATGTGGATTTCTTGATCGGTTGATTTGCACGAGTTTGCTAAGATTGAGAGTCGATTCTTGAGGTCAGGAAGTCTTAACATAGTTGTAATTAATTTCAATGATTAAATCATCCATGCCTTATTTTTAACCTTCTATCTTAAATAATCCTTATAGCCATAGCTTAAATTTACTTGCTAAATTAGATATGCGTGACTATTCAATTACATGAGATGTGAAAAGGTTTTTCGAGCACGAACAAGGCTTTATGTGTGGGGTAGGTGATCTTGGGCATAATTGCATGCCCAAGTGATACTTTATTACTTAATTTGGACTTGTTTATCTGCTTTTATGTGTACATTCTCATGTGGTTTTTATGTAAATGTGGATTTATACTAACCAACATGATTAGTTATTGTTTTTGCAGTCAGAATGAATTTTGGAGACTAATCTACAATTTGGTGAAGTGGAGGAATGGATTCGGAAGCAAAACTCGGAAGTTGGCAAGAAAATGTTGAAAACTTGATGCTCCGCGATAGAGGCCGTTTCACCCCACCATCGTGGAGGCTTTCTGTCTAGAGTGAAATTTGAACTAAATTCCAGTGAAGGTGCACGATGGCACCGTGTCACGGAGCCTGTGCTCCGCGTTCACTTCCGTGACACGGTGGGAAGACTTTGTTGCACACTCGGATTCCAGTGAAGGTGCGCAATACGTCAGTGGCACGGAGCTAAAGCTCCGCGATACCCTCCGTGCCACGCTGAGGATAATAATCTGGCATCCAAGTTCTAGTGAAGCTCCGCAACAGGGCCGTGGCAAGGAGTTGATGCTCCGCGATACCCTCCGTGCCACGTTGCCAATTTATTCCGGGAAATTTCTCACTTGTATAAATAGCACACTTAGGTTTTATTTTAATTTATCTTACATTTTTCATGCTAGAACGTCGGGTATAAAGCAGTTGAGCTGAAGAAGTTCTTGGGTTAATTCTCTTCCTTTTTCTCTTAAATTTCAATTGCTTGTATGATTTCTACTTGTTTTAAGATTTTTAATCATCAAATGAGTGGCTAATTCACCTTTGGCTGAGGTTGAGGATGATTGCAGTAGTATGTTATTGATGTTATTTCAGTTTTTATCTTCTCTACAACGGTTGTTCTACTTATTCTTGTTTTCACTACATTTATGCCTGGCCATTGTTAATGTACATCCTAGAATTCCAGTTTTATTTCTGAAAGGAAGATTAATTAGATAGATGTGAATTGGTAGGATATGTTCTTGTATTGGTTGAGAAATTAAGAGAAGATTAACGTTCAGAATAGAAATGTATCTGTAATGTTATATTTGGTAATCTATGGAATTTGTTGTGTATTACTAGAATATGAGGTTTTTGCATCAAAGAAATGTGTAATGTAAGTCTCATGGTTCTTTAATTGGAGAGGAGTTTGAAATACCCAATCCATTGGTTAATAATTCATGACTAACAACCGAAGAGAAGTGTTGACTGAAATTTAATCAATGAATTACATATCTGCATGTTTTGCCTTAATATCAGCTTGTTCGTGCTATTGTTCAAATTATAATTTACAATCTTTTTACTTAAAGTTATATTAACTAGTGTTCTTGAAAAATCATCATTTTTTTTGGTTGTGTACTTGTATAAAGAAGTGCGTATACTAAATANAAGAAGTGCGTATACTAAATACTTAGGAAAAATTACTGCCACGTTACAGTCCCTGTGGGTTCGATACCTGGCTTGAAATAAAGCCACTTTATTACTTGTATGACCACGTGCACTGTCATGTAAATGGGAGTGAACAGATAGCTCACAAGGGAGGTCCCAAAAATAATGTAATAGTATCAATCCAACGTTGGTTCGTAGTTCTGGGGCGTAGGCTGATCGACCCTTAACCCGCTCGGTACTAGAATCTTTTCTCAAAAACATGTAGTGCTCTACATCGTATATAACGAAGCTCAAGATCGTCTATTGAAGAAGCTCAAGATGAAATAATGCATAGACTCAACACTTGTAAAAATGAAGCTCAACATTGTCCCTTGACAAATCTCAAAAACGAAATCATGCATATGTGATGCTTTATTTCAAAACATACCACAAGCTAAGGTGTAGAAGTTGGAAGGATTTTCTTCGAACAATGTGGTAAGCTTGTCTCGGGAAACTCATCATTCGAAATAGACATGTGGGCATTGCCCAAAGATTTATCATGATTGAACCAATTCAATTTATTTGAAAACACTATAATTCGGGAGATTTTACTCCAAAACGAGGTAATAAAGTCAATTTAAGAAAGATCGTCATTTATACTCAACATTGGGCACTACTCAAAGCTTCATTATACTAGGGTCCATCTAATCTTCTTTGAAAACATCATCAAAATCAAGGGTAAGGTTGAAAACATGCTTTTCATCATCTACTCCATCATCATCACATTATATTAGGAATTCCCCACACATGGGTGTTTCAGATTCAATTTTTAGMAAACAATTTTGTAAAGGAAATTAAGTTAGAATCCTCCCAAGTTCAGTAAATCACCAATATAMACTCAATTTAATCATACCCATAAGTAGAAATGTAAGAGTCATGCAATTGAATGAAAACCCATACTTGATCAKCACAAACTAATCAAAAATTCATAGGGAATGGKAATGGATGTGGAARAAAGCACCCACTCATAACCTTACATACCTCGGAGGGATGATTTTAACACTTGTCTAATATCCCAAGATGAGATTCCAATGGAAACCTTGAGATATTTCCTTGAATCTCCTCTTCAATCCTTCAAACTTGAATGTAGAAGAATAATGGCTTAGGATAGGTTTTACCCTGCTTGAAACCCACTAAAACGAGCCTTAATCTACGTACTATAGGCCCTTAGAACTTAGGAATTATGGAAAAGCCCTTACTGAAATTGCTGAAAATAACTGTTAGGGGGTCTTAATGTACGACCTAACGACTCATCACCTGGGCATATGATCCGTTGGTTAACCCGTCAAGTACACTGCCTCATCACTCATGAAAATTCATTTTGCTAAACAACGAACCTCAAAACGGGTTGTTAGGACTGGAGAAGACTCATTGGATACCGTCCGTCAAGTACATTTGATATGCTTTACCATTTTCTCTAGAACCGCCCCATGACTGACATGACAACTCGGGGTGACTGACCACGAGTCGTTACATCACCTATGAGGGCCTCGATTCCTTCAACATCTCAGGCCTTCCCAAAAATCCACTTGACGACTCGTTTGGCCTCCTCACGAGTCGTTAAGTGACCCCTTCTGCAACTGCTGCAACATTTTCCCGTTTTCTCCCGATTCATTTTGGGACCTGATCCTTGGGTTCTTGGGGTATAACAATATCTCCCCCTTGGAAACATTCATCCTCGAATGTTATAAACAAATAGAAGACTCAGAAAAAACAATCACTATATATATNATGCTAATAATTGACATTCAAGCTAAAAACTGACGGAACGACTACCCCCAAAGAGAACCACATAGCTGATCAGAGTTCCTTCATCACATATATATATCACATAATAAAACAAACTTATTCGCATGAATAGAACATGAAAAACTGAATAAAGGTTTAGGGAAAAAATTTGATACCTCCAACTGAAGCTCACCCGGTAGGGAACAAATGGGGGTATTTAGTCATCATATCTGCTTCGTCCTCCCACGTGTCTCTATCAACATGTTCATTCCTCCATAAAACCTATACCGAGGCTACTTCCTTGTTCCGAAGCTTAAGGACTTGACGATAAAACATTTCAACGGGTACTTCTCCATAACTGAGGATGTCTTTTACACCAATGCTGTCCACCGGGACTACTAAAGTTGGATCAACCAAACATTTTTACAATGCTTTCTTTCAAAAGTGACACATTAAACACAAGATGAACTTAACATAACTCCGAGGGCAATCCCAACTTATACCCCTTCTTATCAACTCTTCTCACAACCTATTAGGGACCAACATTGTGGGGACTAAGTTTCTGTTTCCTTCTAAACCGCATGGCTCCCTTCATGAGATACCTTTAGAAACACCCAATTGTCTACATCAAACTCCAATTCTCTTCTCCTCACATCTTCATACAATTCTGACTACTCTAAACGGTTTTCAACTGGCCCCTTATCAACTGAACCTTTTTCCATGTCTTCCTACAATACCCGATTTCACAAATCATCAATTTCTGGGACACATAGACGACCATGGTATCTTAGCGCACGATCTCACCCTTGTGAGCAAACCTCCACCTTATGAATCCGCACCACTTCCTTCAATTTCCCCAAAATCGGATCCTCATCTTGTCTAGATTTGACATCAACCATCAAAGATGATTATGATCTATTCGACGCAATCACACCGCCATTGGTCGAGCCGACCAATCTAATTCCCCAACCTTTCAAGTCAATGGACAGCTTTCACCCACTCCATCTTATCCTTCATCCATGTGGGACACACTCTCTATAGGGAGCCTACTAAGTGGATCCCCAACTACGTTAGCCTTGCCCGGGGGGCTAAGGTCACTAATGTCACAGTCCTTCAGTAGCTCCAACCACCCCCTGTATCGACGATTGAGATTTTTCTACGTGCACCCATATAGCAAGCCCTGGTGATCCGCAATTCATTTACGCGACCCTGTGCAAGTATCGCTGCCATATCTTCAATGCAAACACCACAACAGCCCACTCAAAATCATGGGTCGGGCAATTCTTTTCGTAAACCTTTGACTATCGAGAGAAATATGTCGTTACTTTCCCCTGTTGCATCAACACACATCCAAGTACGATTCTCGAAGCATCATAATATACAGCAAGGCCATCAATACCCTCGAGCATGGTCCATACTAGTGTTGAAATGGGTTGGGTATTCAATCCCTGGAAACTTTTATCATAAGTCTCCGACCGTTGGAACTTTACCTTTTTCTAAGTCAATTTGGTCAACGGGGCTGCATCAGCAAGTTTAATTCTTACTAAAATGATCATAACTTCATCATACAAGCTTAAGATGTGACCATTCTTTTCCCTATGGTTCCCAAATAATGACATGGACCTGCTCATTCAATAAGAACTCTAATTGGTGCTAGTTTGTTTGCTAAAGAATTATTTCACCCTTGGTAATAAAACCCGATCTTGACATATCAAAATTTCACCAAACATTTAAAATAACCCCCATAATTCATGCTAGAAACTCTGAAACTCTGAAAGAATTAGCTAATAACCGTGCTTTCTGGAATTTTACGTGATCACGAATCATTTAGAAAGTCTAGGCTGGATATATGCCTGATATAACACGATCTTATAAGCTGACTGCAATCATTACGAGGGTTTTGGTTTTAGGCTAAACATGAAATACGGGGATTTCTGCCGAACAGGGTTGCATACCATTTGATGTTTTGAACGTGAGCATGAGTCGAGAGTGGCATTGAGCGATACGTAAGGGAACAACAAAAGGAGAAAGGATGGAGCACAAACAACCCTCCCCCCCAGATGCTACCTATAAGACCTCCTTACTAAAAGGCTAGAGACCTGACTAGGCCCTCTGACTACCACTCCTCTACCTTCCTTGAAATAGATCTTATCTTAAAATACATAATGGAATGGTACCTCTTATTGCAGTTCTCGAAACTAATAATCATAATAGAATTGATAGGGGAACTTATAGCATACTTGGGACTACATCTAGGGAAGACTGCCATCGGCTCTTCCTTTGTCCTGTTTTGTAAAAGGGAAATTCCTGCACATGTGCCCGATATTTCCACACTTGTAGCAAGCATCGGAACCTTCCAAAAACTGTCCAAAGTGTGCCCTACCAAATTTTGGGCACGATTACTGGCTAGTTAGAACTGTTGGAGGGGAAATCGGGACACAACCCTTCCTGCCATCCTGCTTGGATGCAGGGCACTCCTTATGCATATGCCTGGATTGACCACAATTGAAGCATATATCTAAACCCAACAGACACCTTCCTAGGTGGTGCTTTTTGGAATGCTTTCAAAGTAGATAAGTGACCTCCCTCATCCGAGGCTTGTACCCTTGAACTTTAGTTGATACTCTCTGTCGGGGTTGAGGGCGACTCCCAGTACTCGACCCCTGCTGGGAGCTCTCCAAGTCCTCAGTCATGGACCTTTTTCTCATTCTCCTTACTCCCTTGTGCTTCCCTCAAAAAACTGAATCACCACCCATGAGCGGGCTCCACTTCGGAAGTTCTTGAACCTTAGCAGTCGTCGCCTCCCCGGTTGGGTTCGTAGGTACAATAGCTTGTTGGGTAGGCTGGGTGATCAGGGCTTGTATCAACACTCGGACTGCGGCCCCGAGTTCTTCATCTGTAACATGTCTGAACATAGGACTCCTTGGGGTTGGTGGGTCTGTCTGACTCCCATTATTTCCCTGAGATGACATATTTCTGCACACACATATAGCATGAGTTATAAGGTTATGGAGACTCTTTGTCGGACGACATAGATCATGAAAGAAGGGGACATTTCCTAAACGTCTAGTAGCCTCTTTATCATCAGTGTGGCGCGCTTCACACCCATGAAAAAGACTCTACTTAACATGGATTTCAGACACCCTAGGAAACATCTATACCTATTGCTCTAATTCCAAGTTTTTGATGACTCGAGAGTACACCAAGATCGTAGACACAGGACAAGGGACCCCGAGAGCCCCCAAGTCGACACATGGAATAAGCATTCAACTAACTCATTTTATAAAAATAATGAATACATAAACGTAAACTCAGCGTAAGTCTCACGCAACACCACAACTGGATAATAACCAAATATATATATTCATAAATCTGAAAGCCTCTACTTTGAACAAGTTGATGGGACAAGACCCCAACTAACTCAATAACACTGACACTGATGTAATACGCGAAACTGAGAATCTAGTCCTCAAAAGATGAGGACTCACCAATCATGGACTGATAAAGACTCTAGAGAGCTGGCTAAGATCTGACTGAAGTTGCGAACCGGGTATTGTATCATGAAATGATACAACACAGAAAGTATGTGGTCAGTACGTGGAATGTACCGAGTATGCAAGGTAAGTAAAACCACTTATGTAAGTAAAATGAATTATTTAAGTACAATGCGTAAATTAAACATGTTATCAGTATGCCAATGGTAGTGCTTGCTTGCATTATTTCAGAATTCATGATCTTCTCACAACATGACAACTCTTAACTCAAAAACACCAACAGACTGGACTGGCTCAAAGCTGAAGTAGAACATTCATGAATAAGCTGAACATCAGTCAAACATTACTTTAAGAACATGCATATATGCAATTTAAACCATGAGCAATGAGTGTGCAAATATAGAGTTATGCAATATGGTGGGAGACTCGTAACTTAACCGACATACCACGAGAGAGCTTACGTGGTCCCGACTATCACTCTCAAGTGGGTAGAGCCGTCCATAACCTTTCGAGGGCTATGGACAATACCATGATATCGATATCAAGATCAGGGCCCAATCGGGGCAGGGGATAGCTCATAAGGGAGGTCCCAAAAATAATATAATAGTATCAATCCAACGTTGGTGCGTAGTTCTGGGGAATAGGTTGATCGACCCTTAACCCGCTCGGTACTAGACTCTTCTCCCAAAAACATGCAGTGCTCTACATCGTATATAACGAAGCTCAACATCATCTATTAACGAAGCTCAAGATGAAATAATGCATAGACTCAACATCATGTAAAAATGAAGCTCAACATTGTCCCTTGACAAAGGTCAATAATGAAATCATGCATATGTGATGCTTTATTTCAAAACATACAACAAGCTAAGGTATAGAAGTTGGGAGGATTTGCTTCGAACAATGTGGTAAGCTTGTCTCGGGAAATTCATCATTCGAAATCAACATGTGTGCATTGACCAAAGTTTTATCATGATTGAACCCATTCAATTAATTTGAAAATATTATAATTCGGGAGATTTTACTCCAAAACGAGGTAATAAAGTCAATTCAAGAAAGATCCTCATTTATACTCAACATTGGGCACTACTCAAAGCTTCATTATACTAGGGTCCATCTAATCTTCTTTGAAAATATCATCAAAATCAAGGGTAAGGTTGAAAACATGCTTTTCATCATCTACTCCATCATCATCACATTATATTAGGAATTCCCCACACATGGGTGTTTCAGATTCAATTTTTAGMAAACAATTTTGTAAAGGAAATTAAGTTAGAATCCTCCCAAGTTCAGTAAATCACCAATATAMACTCAATTTAATCATACCCATAAGTAGAAATGTAAGAGTCATGCAATTGAATGAAAACCCATACTTGATCAKCACAAACTAATCAAAAATTCATAGGGAATGGKAATGGATGTGGAARAAAGCACCCACTCATAACCTTACATACCTCGGAGGGATGATTTTAACACTTGTCTAATATCCCAAGATGAGATTCCAATGGAAACCTTGAGATATTTCCTTGAATCTCCTCTTCAATCCTTCAAACTTCCATGTAGGAGAATAGTTTCTTAGGATAGGTTTTACCATGCTTAATACCCAATAAAACGAGCCTTAAACGACGTATTATAGGCCCTTAGAAGTTAAGAATTATGGAAAAGCCCTTACTGAAATTGCTGAAAATAACTGTTAGGGGGTCCTAACGGATGACATGACGACTCGTCACCTGGGCATGTGTTCCGTTGGTTCAGCCATAAAGTACACTGCCCCATTACTCATGAAAATTCATTTTTCTCAACAATGACCCTCCTAACAGGTCATTAGGACTGGTGACGACTCATTGGATACCGTTCGTCTAGTACACTAGATAAGCTTTACCATTTTCTCTAGAACCAACCCACGATTGACAAGACGAGTCGTGGTGATTGACCACGAGTCGTTACATCACCCGTGAGGACCTCGAGTCCAGGCCTTTCCCACGAGCTACTTGACGACTTGTTTGGCCTCCTCACGAGTTATTAAGTCACACGTTCTGCAACTGCTGCAACAATTTCCAATTTTCTCCTTATTCACTTCCAAACCTGATCCTTGGGTTTCCGGGGTATAACAGTGTGCTCCTTGAAAGCCAGGTCGATTCCCTCCCATTTGGATACTCATATATTGGCATTCTTGTTCATATATTTGTGCTGAAGGCTCTCTTTCATATTGCAGGGGACCTTGCATTCCCATAGCATTCACCACACCGGACCTTCTCCAATCACATGCTTGGTCATAAATTCTAATTGTGTCATCATCTTCGCATGAGTCTCATCCCTCTCATCATCCCTTTTTCGCAACTCTACCGCCAATGCACTTGAGCTGATCTCATGAGTGGACACACTCGTCTCCCTTGTGTGCCAAACCCTGTTGGCTTTTGTCATTCGGTCAAGGAGATCTTTGGCTAACCCATTTGTTTGGTCCATAATTGATCCCCCATCTAGGTTGTTGGAAACGGATTTGTTGATTGAATCAAGGGCCCTATAGAAACTTTGGAGAAGTACTCCATCCGGTAACTCATGATTTGGGCAGAAAGCAACCTTCTTTTTAAACGTTAACCATGCCTCATGCAAAGGCTCTCCTTGTTCTCTTCGGAAGATTGTGATATCATCCCTTAGTTGTAACATCTTTGAGGGAGGGAAAAATTGATCTACGAAATCCTTGGTTAGCTCTATCCATGAGGTAATACGCCCCGGAGGAAGTTTCTCCAGCCATATTGTTACTTTCCTCGTCAATGAGAAGGGGAAGAGTCTCAACCTGATTGACTGTTGACTAATGTTTGTGATGTTGAAGGGCTGGCAAATTTCTAAAAAATTCCTCAACTTCTGATTTGCATCTTTGCTTGGTTTGCCACCGAAAAGCCCTTTCATCTGCAATAAGTGCAACATGGTGCTAGTAAGATAGAACACCACATTCCCTACTATCGGTGGTAGGCGAATGTCTCCTGCAACTTCCCGCATCAACAAATTATCTTCTTCAAGTTCCATGTTCCCCTACACTGAGCTATATCCTTTTTGGGAGTGATGACAGATGAGGTGGTGAATCCTAACAACACATCATAAAATCAAATCAAGTAGCTACGATGCATACTAATTCAACTTAACCATCAATCATAAGAACATCAAATGCCAGTCCCTGGCAACAACGTCATTTTTTACAACATCGAAAATATGTTCTTAAATCAAAGAATATACACGACCGTTGTATCTAAACAAGTAACCCGATGAATGTCGGGGTCGAATCCCACGAGGACGAGGGAGTGATGTATTCAAGTGTCGATCGAGAAATTGATTTTAGCATGCACCATATAAATTTGACTTGAAAATGAGGAAATTGGGGGGGGGGGTTCGATCTTTGCAAAGAATTACACAAATTGATTTAACGAACTAAGAGCAAAATATCAGCTAAGTTGTTGACAATAGGGCGAAATACTAGAGGTGTGGTGTAGATGAAATACTAACTAGATCAGGATAGGCCAGGTCATCTCATAAGTTCAACAAGTGTAAATAATCTAAGGAAATAGGTAGCCTCAGCATCCCAACCTATTGACTACCCTTAGCTACAGTTTTCTCAAACTCTAGCTGCAATTTAGCACAACTCGAATTGATTTGGATAAGCAACTTCACTATATCTAGCTCTTAGCTGCCAATTAGGAAGGAGAAAGTACTTTTAGCTATTTCTAGCCTAATTTTACAATCTCCCATCCATACCCACCACTATATTCCCTTCCAATACTTAATTATTCTCTCCCGAGCAACAATCAAGCAAGTACAGATAGACCCATATCATCATCAATGGATCTTCAGTAATAGATTGAAGGGAATCTAATAGATTTACACTTAATTGAACATTATTGAGATGGCTCTAGCAATACCCAGTCTAATTAAGTATTCATCATCACACACCTCTAGTTAATGGTTTTATCTACTCATAGTTAAGAAATTTAAAAACACGATCCTCAAAGGCATAATTGAATTTAATAAGAAGAGTAGATAAATCAAAAGCACAATTATCCTTCAACTACATCTGAAACTAAATAATACCAAAGAATTAAATAGAGTAGAATATCTTTTACAAAAATCAATATAAATCCCTTTCTCAGTTAAAAGATGGTCTTCAGCTAAAAGAGAAAAGATGATGTGATATGTACTTGGCTTTTCTCTCTAACTCTCTATCTTCTTCCTCTCTCTCTTCTTCTCTTCTGCAGTGTACTTCTCTTTATTTTTATACCCTAAAAAGTAGGGTACTTTCCTTTCTTCTTTCAACAATGTACAATTATTCCCTTAATAGCATCGTTCTGGAATCGGAGAAGGTATCGTCAGTTCGCTGATGAAATCCGTGAACCGCTGGATACTTTCTCTTCTTCTTTAGTCATTTCTAGTGAACTTCGGCGGTTCACCTGGCATTTTGCTAATGCAAATTCATGAACCAAACCTTAAATGCCAATATCAGAAGTTTCTAGGTGTATTAAGCGATTGAACTGATGTCTCGCCACCGGTGACTCGTGAGCCGCTAGTGGAATTCCTCCTATGAAGTTGTGACCTTCATCTTTTAACTGGCATTTCACCTGTGTTTCACCGATTATGCTCATTTTCTCCTTTTTACCCTATTTTAGATCTTTTCTTCAAACTTAGGCATCTGTATCCAACAAAAGCAAAAAGGGCATAAAATCCAAATAATCAACTTGAGAAATAGGAAAACACTCAAGCTTTAGAGTTTAATGAGCTGGTAAATTACCAACTCATCACCTGGCCATCTGTTTGCGGGTGAAAAGCTGTACTAAGCTTGACTTGAGTCCCAAGCCCTTTTTGAAACAATCTCCAAAACTAGGAGGTAAACTGAGTACCACTATTTGATATGATGAAGAAGGGCACTCCATGAAACCGAACCAACTCCCGAATGTATAACATAGCATAATCCTCCATTGAATCGGTAGTTTTGACCAACAAGAAATAAGCTGCTTTGGTCAACCTGTCCACAACAATCCAAATGGAGTCAAACTATCTACGAGTGCGAGGAAAACATGTAACGAAGTCCATGTTGATCTCTTGCCACATCCAAGTAGGGATGTTAATATCTTAGAGAACACCTCCGGGTCTTTGATGCATAACCTTAACCTATTGACAGTTTGGACACTTAGCCACAAATTCTTCTATGTCCTTCTTCATGCCATTCAACCAATACACTTCCCGTAGGTCACGGTACATCTTAGTGGCACCTAGATGTGTAGAATATCTAGATCTGTGAGCCTCGTGCAATAACCAGTCTCTCAAATCATCAACATACGAAACACATAAGTGACCCTCGTATTGAAGCACACCATCTCCCCCTTATGAGAAGACCTCTAACTTATGATTTTGAACAGCTTCTTCAATTTCACCAAGATAGGGTCCTCTCTTGTCTAGCTTTTACATCGGTCACCAAGGATGATTCTGACCCATTCTGAACAATTATTCCACCTTATGTCGAGTTGACCAAACGAACTCCTAACCGTGCAAGTCTATTCACATCTTCCACAAATTCATTCTTCTCCTCCTCTACATGGGACAAACTCTCCATAGATAGTTTATTAAGAGTGTTCACTACTACATTGGCTTTGCTCAGGAGGTATAGGATACTGATATCATAAACATTGAGTAGCTCCAACCACCTTCTTTGATGCAAATTGAGATCCTTCTGAGTAAACACGTATTGTAGGATCTTGTGGTCCGTAAAGAATCTATGTGGACCCCATACATATAGTGTCTCCATATTTTCAAGGAAAATACAACCGCGGCCAATTAAAGATCATGAGTAGGGTGATTCTTTTCATTCACTTTCAGCTATCTAGAAGACCAAGATATAACCTTTCCGTGATGCATCAATAAATATCCAAGTCCAATCCTTGAAGCATAACTATAAACCAAAAACACATATGTGCCCTCAGTAGGGTAAACACCGGTGCTGAGTTGAGTCGAGCCTTCAACTCTTGGAAGCTCTTCTCACAAGCCTCCGACCATTGGAACTTTACCTTCTTCTGGGTCAGTTTAGTAAATGGTGTCGTAATAGATGAAAACCCCTCAACAAATCTCTGTAGTAGCCAGCTAAGCCCAAGAAACTCCTGATATCTGAAGGATTCACCGGTCTAGGCCAATTCTTCACCGCCTCTATCTTCTGCGAGTCTAATTGCACACCCTCAGTAGACATCACATGACCCAAGAACACCACAAAATTTAACCAAAACTCACATTTTCTAAATTTTGCATATTATTGACGATCCTTCAAAGTATGCAACACCACCCTCAAATGAGTGGCATGCTCCTCCTCGCTCTGAGAGTATATAAAGATGTCATCAATGAACATGATCATGAACATATCTCGATATGGCTTGAACCCTGTTAATTAGATCCATAAAAGCTGCAGGAGAATTCGTTAGATGAAAATACATAACTACAAACTCGTAGTGACAATACCGAGTTTTGAAAGCTATCTTCAGAATGTCACTCTCTCAAACCATGAGCTAATGGTACTCAGACCTGAGGTCTATCTTGGAAAAGAGTTTGGCACCCTAAAGCTGGTCAAATAAGTGATCAATCTTGGGAGAGGATACTTGTTCTTGATGGTGACTTTATTCAATTGCCGATAGTAAATGCACATTCGAAGGGAACCATCCTTCTTTCGGAAAAGTAGAACTGGTGCACCCCATGGAGACTTGGTAGGTCTGATGAAAGCCTTGTCTAAAAGGTCCTTCAACTGATCTTTCAACTCCTTTAGCTCGACTGGGGCCATTCTATACGTAGGAATAGATATAGGCTGTGTGTCGGGTAGAAGGACAATACACAAATTGATTTCCCTCCTGGAAGGAATACCTAGTTGATCATCAGGGAACACTTTTGGATACTTACGCACTACTGGAACTGACTAGATAGTCGGGGTCTCGGATGTAGCATCCTTAACCCTAACTAGCTGGTATACACAAACTTTGGAAATCATCTTTTTGGCCATAAGGTAGGAAATGAAATGACCTATAGGCATAGCTAAACTACCCTTCCATTCTAAGACTGGCTCACCCAGAAATCAAAACTCTACCGCATGGGTTCTACAATTAATTGAGGCATAACATGCATAGAGCCAACCCATGCTAAGAATAACATCAAAATTGATCATGGCTAACTCTACTAGATCCACTGAGGTGACTTTCTCAAGGACTATAATTGGGGAACTTCTATATACCCGTCGAGCTACAACAAAATCACCTACTGGAGTAGAGACTGAGAAGGGTTCTAACATGATTTCGGGAATGACTCTGAAACTATTAGAACATACCAATAACTACATTCGGGAAGACCTCCTACTCCAGGAGCGATGCTAAGTCATAGAATCTATTTCGGCGCTGACTGTCACCTATGCTAGTAGATGCTCCCTGTTGAGTTGGGCGTGCGCGAGGAGGTGCTGAACTGGAATCTGAGCCTCGGCCCCTATGATGGACTTATCTAGCTGTTGGGCAATTTCTGAGCATATGTTCGGGCTTTTCGATCCTAAAGCAAACACCTATACCCACCAAACATTGACTCGTGTGTGCCCGACCACACCTGCCGCAAACTGGAATACTGAAATCCTCGGGCCTACTGCTCTAACCCCGAGATCCTAATGCTCACCCTCTCTGTTCATGCCTAGATCTGGATGGCACACTCATTTCTTAAGATGTTGGGGTTGAAGACCTCTGGTGGGACTGTTGTTGGTGCCCATCGCCTGGTCTCGGTTGTGAGAATCTATTGTTGTCTGTCCTGGTTCTCTTAGCCTCTCTCTCCCTCATATGCGCCGCTTCCATCTGCTGGGCATATAAGACTATCCGAGGGAAATTCCATGTCCTGATGGAGCATAGTGGTCCTGCAATCCTTGTCCAGATAGTACGCCACCTCATGAACAAACCTACTCACTCGTGCCCTCTGATCCACCACTAACTCTAGGGCGTACTTTGATAGATGAGTGAACTCTAGGGCATATTCCTACACTGTCATCTTTTCCTATTGTAAATTCATGAACTCAGCCGCCTTCAACTTCCTCATCTCACGAGGGAAGAACCAATCTAAAAAAGCGACGTGAAACTCATCCCAACTGATAGGGCCTTCTCCAACTACCCAACTATCCTTCCATTGTTTAAACCAAATGTGTGTGACCCCCTTCAACTGACATGAGCCCAAATCACCACACTCTTTTCCATTCACCCCTGTGACCTGGGTGATCATTGAGATCTCGTCAATAAACTCATGTGGATCCTTGTCCACCTTTGACCCAAGAAATTCTAGTTAGTTCATCCTTCTGAAATCTCAAACTCGTGTTGCGGAACATGCGTCACTGCCTGCTAGTTCAGCTGGGTGGTTAAGGCGTGTGCTAGCATCTGAATGGCTGCCTTGAATTCAGCATAGGCAACCGGCTCCGGTGCATGGTGCTCATGGAATGGTATGGCTGGTTGGTGCTCGTCCCTATTAACATCCTCGTGGACAGTTCAATCTTCGTTCCTTCTGCCGTTAACTCTGCAGAGAGCCATGATTTTGCAATCGCGAATAGCACGTGTTAGAAGGATAGAGAGACATTTCACCGCACGACTTCAATCTTCAAAGAAGGGAACATTTTCTAAACGTCTCGTAGCCTCTTCGTCATAAGTGTGGCATGCTTTACACCCATGAAATAGACTCTACTTAACACGACTTTTAGACACCCTAGGACACTTCAAAACCTCTTGCTCTGATACTATGTTTGTCATGACCCGAACATAGGCCTGGATCGAGACACGGGACAAGGAACCCAGAGGGACTCCAAGTTGACCCATGGCATAAACATAACATATAATTAAATAACAAAAGTGGAAGATCAACATGATAAACTTAGCGGAAGTCTGAAATAAGAATAACATCATAAATACATATGAATTTGAAGCTTATTACATTCTATGTCTGAAAAGCCTCTAATAATGATGAGTTCATGGGACAAGACCCCAATTAACTCTCTATGTCTAATACTAAATACATAAAGAAAATTGATACAACATGGTCACTGGGAAATGAGGACTTACCAACAGATGTGGCTGCTAACTCTAAAAGGATAGCTAAGGACGAGGACAAGTCTGAGTATAGGGGCCTGTATCATGAAACTATATAGCAAAGAATATGCGGTCAGTACGTGGAATGTCTCGAGTATGCAAGGTAAGTAAAATCTCTTAAATAAGTAAAATAATTTAAACCATGAACAATATAAAAACATAATCAAATCAAGGATCTGACAGTAGGGCTTGCATGCTATTTTCTGAAATCATGATCTGAACCTAAAATAACATCATACCTGAATCGATTGACCCAAATCTGAAATATGATAATCATAAGTAAAATTAAACATTGGGTCAAACCTACTTTAGAACATATATAGATATACATCATGAATGATAAACATGAATAACTGAATCATGAGGAACAATGGGAGACTCGTCATATAACCGAAATGCATGATAGAGCTGACGTGGTCCTAACTATCACACTCAAGTGGATACAACCGTCCAAAGCCTTGTCAGGGCTAAGGATGATACCATGATAACGATATCAAGCTCCAGGACCATTCGGGGCAGGGGATAGCTCTCATGGGAGGTCCCAAAGTGTATATGATATGTATAAACCAACGTTGTCATGTAGTTCTGATGCCTAGGGTCTTCCGACCCTTAGCCTACTTGATGTTAGTTATTACTCCCAAAATACATGCATATGCTCTCCATCATTTTTCAACTAAGCTTACCATCATCTATTGACGAAGCTTAATAATCAAATACATATCAAATCTGAAATCATATATGAGGAGATTTTGTGCAAACCATAGCACAAACTAAACATAAATGGGAGTCTTAACTCCAAAACCATGTTGTAAGATTAATTTGGTAAATCATAAATCATACTTGAACATATGGGCATTGCCTAATACTTTAACATACATGAAAATACTTAATTCACATGAAAACATGATTATAAATATGGGTAACTTGAAAACATGCTTTTCATCAATAATATCTCATCAGACTTGGACATTCATCATAAATCTCAACTTTCATGAATTTCTCATAAATGGGCGTTGTAGTTTATAAAGCTTGAAACATGATTATAATTGAAAATAATGTAAAACTTTCACATTAATCTTAATTCAATAGTAGAAACATATTTTGATCATACCCATGTAGAAAATTTAGGAATTTCATGAATCGGGTAAAAACCCCATAGAATCAACATAGAAATTTTTATAATTTAGAGAGGGATAGGGCATGGGTGTGAAAGAATTCACCCATTCATAACCCTACATACCTAATAGGATCTGATTTTACAACTCCCTAGATTACCCAATGATGGATTGAGGAAAATTTTAAGGGATTAAGCTTGATCACCTCTCTAGCTCTCTAACTTTGCATGCATGAGAAAGAATGGCATAAAATGAATTTACCCCTCTTAAAACACACAATTCATAGCTCAAAACAATATAGTTTAGGCCTGAGGATCATAGGAATTACGGAAAAGCCTTACTAAATTCGTAGAAAGTAACTGACTGCCAGTCCCAATGAGGGACTGGACGAGTCGTCATCTTGGACCACAACTCGTGGCCTCCAGTCATCGAGTGCACTATAATTTTTCCTCAAAGTGTCCCCATGAGGGACCTAACAGATTATCATTGTTGACCACGACTCGTGGTCACCTTCGTGATCATCACAGCCCAAAAGCCCCTAATTCTTCTCCAACCCTGACCACGGTTGACTCAATGAGTCTTGGGGTCTGAACATGGCTGTGGTCATGCCCATGGTGACTTCAAATAACAAATTTCAAAACTTAAGGAAAGTACTTCACCACAAGTCACCTAACCACTCGTGGTCAACCCCACGGGTCTAGTAACGGCCGGTTCTGTTATTTGGTGCTGAATTTCAAGTTTACTCCATTTCTGCTCCTGGGTATGATCTTTGGGATTCTCGGGAATTACAGTTCTATAGAGTGTCTCAAAGTGTAGGATTCAATTCTCTAGAAAATGATCTTGCTTGACCAGTAGTGTCCCTCCTCAGTTTCAAGGACAATGATATGATCGTTTTGCTTAGTTTGGACCATGTCAGTGTTTAGGTCCTTCAGGTACTTGAAACTAGGAGTGTTCATGGTAGATGAAACTACCTTTTCTCCGTTGTTCTTAGTAAGGTAGCACACATCGGGGACAATGTTGTTAGGTTTCAAATATATGTTATCATTGTGGGCATCTTGGACATTATATGTGGCACTGTCTGGATAAAGGTAGAGGTGAGATGGCTCAGCCTTCAGGGTCAATGGTAGCTTCATCATCTTTTATTCGGCCCCTAGTCCTGGCCCACTAACCTCTCTAGGCCAAATATGTGGTATAGTGGAGGAGAAACACCAACCAGGTAGTGAATAGAATAGTTTTTATGCACTCATCGGTCAATAGGACCTAGAGTCTTCACTTGATGACTTTATAGGTACATTTACTATCTTTTCTCACGCTACTTATGCGCTCATAGGACATGGTTCTCTTCATACATATACTTTATTGGTTGCTAGTAAGTTCAGGGAAGACTTAGAATTATTGCAAAGGACATTTGTTGTATCTTTGACGGTAGGCGAACCTATTATGGTTAGGTGAGTTTATCAAAATTCAGGTGTGTTGATTTGCCTTATTCTTACACCGATTGATTTGACTGTGTTAGATATGTGTGATTTTGATATTAGAATGGGTATGGATTGGCTAGCTGCGTGTTATGCCAATATGGATTCCCGGCTAAACTTTTTTGATTCCACTTCATGGACAAGCCTATCCTAGCATGGAAGGGAAATGCATCCATGCCAACCAATGAGTTTATTTCACACCTTAATGTAAAGAAGGTGATTTCCAAAGAATGTATCTATCATCTTTTCTAAGTTAGGAGTGTAAAAAATGAACCTGCCACTCATCAATTGGTTCCTATTTAATCAATTCGCTAGTGAGTTCCAATGGACCTAGTGAGAAAATATGTTTTACGGACTAACTTTTCATTTTTATATTGCTCGCAGGTGAAATAATAAGAAAATTATGTTGCCCAAGAAAAGTTGGCCACAGGTGTCGAACAGTTGCATGTCGGCTGGAGAGTCGCACGGGTTGGTCCACGCTAATCGAAGGCTCCACGCACAGGCCCAAATTGGAAAGAGGCCACGCATGTGCTGGCATGTGGATGCTTAGACAATCGAGCACCAGTAGGCGAGCACGCAAGCACTCATGCTGCTGCGTGGCGCCAGGCCATGCCTATAGTGGGTCAAACCCTCCTATTTAAGCAATTTTTCCCCTAACTCATATTCCACTCACTTTTTTTCAAAATTCAGAGCTTTTTAAGGGAAATTTCACGGAGAACCATTTTTCAAGCTAAGGGGATACTAATCCAAGCTTCATACCATCAAAACCCAACGTAGATTCAAGTAGAAATCATTGTAAAAGATATCTAGCTCATGTTAGCATCATTAATTGTGATTTAGTCATGGTTTTTCAAAGGGATAAGCACATGGAGGTGATGTATAAGTAATGTTTACTCATCTAATGAAAATTAAGGACTTCTACGCGTCGCTCTATCATTATTTTGGAAGTTATACGCTATATATCAAAACAACTAACGATATTGTAAATCCTTTTTGTTTGGTGCGTTATGAACTTTTTTAGGTGGCTGTTAAGTTGTGGATATTGTGATTTTGTGTTGAAATTGACTATTGGGAGGATTTATTGAAGGATAGATGAGCTATTGAGTGATCTACAAGGTATGTTAAAGCTAAATCGTCTTCAACAAGTTTCCTTCATAGCATTGTTGATATCACCTATTCTCTATCATAGTAGTACTAGTATCCATGTTACTTTTTGTCAGTTGGCTGCTGGAGTTGAACATATATACTTGTGTAAGCTTCCCTTTCGGGATTAGCCTAGTTTATCCATTGCCTTAAGTTAAGAGAAATATAGAACCTTATCGTATCAATTGAAGTTTCTTAGTTGGCTATTGTTATCTTGCTGCCTTACCGATTACTTAAGGGATTTTTGATTATCTATTTAGTATTTCACGTTGATGTTTGCAAAATAATGATTAGGTTGGAGAAGAAACCACTTATTTGTGATGCCTATATGTTATATATCTAGCTTAAGGGCCTTTGACACATCTTGGCGCTTACAAAGCTAAAGTATTAGTATTGTGGTTCCACCTTTAGGTTAATGGCATTGAGAATGCCTATTGAGTTGTGGTGGTGAGCTGCAAGGTGTGCCACTTATCTATTAGTGATCTTATGGTTTGATACAATGTAAAAGTAAATTTATAATCCACTTAAAAAGCCATCTTACATGCCGATTGATTAGAATATTTTTTTAATGCGTTCATTAGTTTTCTTGTCAGTTGTTAGTGATTGGGCCTATGCCTTCAATCTAAACATACATATGCCTAATTAAAAGGTTTCCTAGAATTGCTATTAACAAGCGTACCTTGCCTATTGGGCTATACTAATCTTATAAGTGTTATAAGAATGTATATAAAGACTATATTAGGTCCTACAGAGCCATATTAAACTACATTTTCTTATGGACTTCCTTTATGCCTAAGTTGGATTTATTGACCCTCCATAGAGGCTTGTGTGCTCGGGGAGTAGTAATAGGAGCCTAGAAGGCCCAAGATACAGAAATAGGAGCCAAGGGTGCTTACGATATAGTTACAGCTTGCCTAGGGGGATATAGTGTTACTAATAGAGGTATACAGATTGAGATGGACTTGCCAGGGCTTATGGGGGCTTAAGTAGGTTATTGTTTGTTGCTTTTACATTCTAAGCTGACAGGGGCTAGGTTAGATTCTTTTTGGATTATTTCTTGTTTAACTTACAATATAGATTAATGAGATCTACCAGGAAGTTCTTTTACTCTTATAGCTGATTATCTTTAGTTGTTGCTATCATGTTCAATTCCAGCTTGTTATTATATGCTTACCACTCGTTGCATTATTGTACTATGGCCCGGAGCCTTGTGGTACTTCACTCTTACCCGCAGTTTATGACAGGAATACACGTAAACCTTCTCACAAGAGCAGTTCATCTCCACCTTGTTAGCAAGCTTCCTTCTTTTGGAATTTCCATATTTAAAAGTTTGCTTGTCCTTTTATTGTACAATTTATGGGTAGGTCGGGCCCTTTTCTGGCCAAGTATCTACTAGTTAAAGGCTTGCATACTATGGGATTGTATTGAAGTACATCATGGGTCATGTTGGCCTTATTGTTTTGTATTGACAGTGGTTTGACCGCCTTAATGGCTCTTTATATATATATATATATATATTTACTTTCGAAACATCTAATCTTAGACCACCTTAATGGTCTTTTCAGCTTTATCTAATCTTAGACCCTGTAATGGTCTTGTTTGCCGCATAGAGATTTTTTTATTAGATAGGCTGGTTGTGTTGTTAGCCCACCCAGGATATTATTATTTTTGTGAACTATTAGGTTAGTTGAATATCTACGCAGATACTTATAATACAGAGTTGTTGGAGAAGGTCTTCTTTAAGATAAGAGATACTTGATCCTTTTCTTGATTATGTGCTGCTGGTATACACCAGTGGTGTATACATCAAGCTATGTCAACTCCGGTCTAGTTTTGTATTAGGTGCCAGTTATGCATCCCAAGGTAGGGCCTGACACCTACGGTCAATATATTGTTAATAATATTACCAGATGAACTTCCAAAAATTCATCTAGAGAGGGAAATCGACTGTACTGTTGACTTATTCCTAGATATTCAGTCAATATCCACCCTTTCTTACAAAATGGCTCTTGTAGAGATGAGGGAATTGAAGGAGTATTGGAAAGATCTACTCGATAAAGGATTTATTGGACAAAATACATTGCCATGGGGTGCATCGGTGTTGTTTGTCTAAAAGAAAGACGGGTCCTTGAGAATATGTATTAACTATAGATAGTTGAATAAAGTCATGATCAATAATAAGTATCCATTCTCTAGAATCAATGAATTATTAATCAGTTGTAGGGGTGCTAGATGTATTTACAAGATTTATTTAAACCAAGGTATCAGACAGGTTAAAGAGGTTGATATTCCCATGACAGCTTTAAGAATGAGGTGTGGGGCTTTTGAATTTTTACTGATGTTATTTTGGCTTACTAATGCACCAACAACCATCACGGACATAATGAATTCGGTATACAAGCCATTCCTAGATGTGTTTGTGATCATACTATTGACAATATCTTGAGTCTGAGGTAGAGAACATAACTCATTTTCCTGCAATATTATAGTCTCTCCAAGATCATAGGTTTTATGAGAAATTTTCTCTTTGTTAGTTGTGGTTAACTTATGTAGCTTTTCCTTGTTATGTTGTTACCGGTGAAGGTATTAGAGTTGATGGCTAGATACCTGAAGCTGGAAGAACGGGCAAAGGCTCTTGAATCCTACATAGGTTCGTCTTTTTTTGGGCTTAGTAGGATATTATAGCATATTTTGTGGAATGAATTTTTTTCTATATTCACACTACTGATAATGTTGACTCAACATCTAGGTTTAAGTGGATAGAGACTTTCAAGTTTAGCTTTTAGGAGTTGCAAGATAGGCTTGCATAAGTCTTTTCTTTACTCTTCTAGTAGGTACAAAGTGTTATGTAGTATGTTGTGATGCCTCAGGGATTGGTTAGGCTATGTTTTAATGCAACATGGCAATGTTATTTCGTATTCTTCGAGACAGCTATGGACGCACGAGAAAAGTTACCTTACTTATGATCTTGAGTAAATACAATCATATTTGCCTTAAAGATCTCATGTAACTATTTGTATAGGGACCATATTGATGTGTTTACAAATCATAAGAGCCTATACTACTTGTTCAAACAAACGAATTGAATTTGAGGAAGAGAATATAGCTAGAGTTATTTTAATGCCTCAGACTTTTTGGCTATGTCTGAAACTTTTCTAGGTATGTAGATAGATCTAAACCTGATGAATTTTTTTTATTGAAATTAGGTTTTAAAATAAATTCTTAGATGTGAAAAGTGCATTGGATACAAATTGAAGTCATAAATAACCTCTAACATAAAGTTAAGTTGAGAGCCTTCTTACTGAGTGAGTTTTCATATAAGTTTTTACAAGGGTTAACTTGAAATGACCATTTCTCCCGTTATATGAAAAGTTATTTTTCCTATGACGTACCAAATTAGATCCTTTTGAGTCTAGTTTCAAACGCATCAAACCGTTTGTCATTTGGACTTTTCTACAAAGAGATATGTGACCTCCTCTATGATCCAACAGAGTTTCATGCACCCTTCTCAAGGCTATTTTTTGTGACTTTTCAAAGATATGTGCAACTATAACTATTGGGTCCACCTATAAGTACCACCCACAATAACGTTCTAACTTCATTCTCCACTTCTCCCTACATGTAAAGGTCTCCAAGGTTCCCTACGTAAAATTTTCTTTTCTAATTCTACAGAAAGGTAAGAGTTCTCCATGAGTTTATATCAAGATTCTTTTAACTTATAGTCAATTGTAATGTCAAATTATCCTTCACACTTTTAAATTATAGACAATTGTAATTTCAAATTATCCTTCACTCTATAACAACACCCAGAATCACACCTAGGGTTTAAGAAATGAATTTTGAGCTACTATTCTTGCACCAAGATTTACCTATACAAGAACTATCTCTTCATGGTGAAAAATTATAAATTTGAGAATAAGGTATGTAAGATATTCATAGTGAGGAACCCTATTCTTTCTCACACCCTAATTCTTCAGTTTCAGTCATAGAAGAAGTTAAAAGCTAGGGCTTTTTCCCAAAGTCTATGAACTTGGTTATTTCCCTATAAATTAAGATTACTAAATATTATACTATTATTTTTATCAAGACCCAAACATAGGCCCGAATCGAGACACGGGACAAAGAACCAAAAGAGTCTCCAAGCCGACCCATGGCATGAACATAACATCTAACTCATTCAAATAATACGGAAGATCATCATGAAATAACATAGCGGAAGTCTAAACAAAACATAACATTGGAATACATACAGAAGACTAGAGCTGAATACAAACTATGTCCGAAAAAGCCTGTAACACTGAAGAGTTGATGGGACAAGACCCAACTAACTCACTAAAGTCTGAAACTGAAAAGAAAAAATACAACTGATAAGAAGGGTCCTCGCAAGATGAGGACTCACCAACTGAGACTGGGAAGCTAACTCTGAAAATCTGACTAGGGATGAGACTTAGCCTGAATATCGGAGCCTTTATCTTAAAACGATACAACATAGACTATGTGGTTAGTACCTGGAATGTACCAAGTATGCAAGGTAAGTAAAATCATTAAATATGCATAATATAAAACATAAACAAGATAAGATTGTAAGAGTAGGGCTTGCATGCTATTTTTCTGAAATCATGATCTGATCATAAATTAAAATCATAACTGAATCTAATGCCCCAAAGCTAAAAACTAATAATCATAAGTAAAACTAAACATTAGGTCAAACCTGTTGAAAAAATAATATCATGACTGATGTGCATGCATAAGTGAAAACATGCCGAATAATGGGAGACTCGTCATATAACCAATATTACCACGATAGAGCTCATGTAGTCCTGACTATCACACTCAAGTGGGCAAAGTCGTTCAAAGCCTTGTCAGGCTAAGGGTGTTACCATGATATCGATATCAAGCTGAAGGACCCTTAGGGGTAGGGGAAGCTCACAAGGGAGGTACCAATAATCTGAAGATACCTACGTTGGCGCATAGTTTTGAGGCATAGGGTTGACTGGCCCTTAACCTACTCGGTGCTAGATACTACTCCCAAAAAAATGCATATGCTCTCCATCGTTTTTCAACGAAGCTGACCATCGTCTAGTGACAAAGCTCAATAACAACAGACATGCATAAATTCTTAATCATAACATGAGGAGCCTCGGCTCAAACCATAACACAAGCTGAAAATAATTGGAGTCTTGACTCCAAAACCATGGTGTAAGCTAATTCATGAAATCATAAGACATACTTTATCATATGGGCTTGCCCAATACTTGAACATGCTCGAAATTAACTTGATTCACTTTGTAAATATGAACACAATCATGGGTATTTTGAAATCGTACTTTCTTCATAACATTATATCATGCTTGTACACATACTTCATAGATCTTAACTTTCATGAATTTTCATGGATGGGCATCATAGTTTAGAAAACTTAAAAACATAATTTATAATTTAAAACATTGTAAAATCTTTCCATTAATCATAATTCATCATTTAAAATATTCTTAGATCATACCCATGATTGAAACATAGGAATTCAGGCATTGGGTAAAAACCCATGGAATCATCAATTAGAACATCATGAATTGAGAGGGAATTGGGCATGGGTGTGGACTACTACACCCATTCATTGCCTTACATACCTGAAGAGATCTGATTTTACCACTTCCTTGATTTCCCAAAGAGAATTGAGGAGGAACTTTGAAGAAACATGCCTTTATCACCTCTCAAACCTCTAAGCTTGCATGCATGAATCAGGATAGGCTTAGAATGACTTAACCGTTCTTAAACACTCTATTTTGAGCTTGAAACGATGTAATAGGCCTTAGGAACTTAGAAATTATGGAAAAGTCCTTAATAAATTTTAAGGGAAAAACATATTGTTAGTCCCAACGAGGGACTGGACGAATCATTCTCAGTGACCATGACTCATTGTCACCAGTCGTCACCTTCACTGCCAATTCTTCCTCTGGGAGTCACCACGACTCGGGGTGTACCCAATGACTCATGGTGACCAGTCGTTACCTTCACTTCCCTATTCATCAACTCTTCAGTCAAATCTTGACACCGGGACACCTGACGACTCGTGGTCACCTCAAATCCCAAATTTCTATCCATGTCCAACCCGATCTCCACGAGTCACCTAACAACTCGTGGTGTTCCTGATGGGTCAGTAGATGACTCATCCTATGACCTGGTGCAGAAAATCTTATTTTCTCCATTTCAACTCCTGAGTTTGATCTTAGGGTTTTCAGAGTATTACAATATCACCCACTTGGGAAAATTATCCTCTAATGAGGTAAAACATACTGAAAAGAAGAGAAATGCATTCATCATACCCAAATACTGAACATACATGCTAAAAACTAACGGAGTAACTGACTCCGATTTGAACTACATGGCTGAACTGAATTCCTGAATCACACATACATTCATTGATATGAAAGGAACTGGGGAACATGAGATGAACATGAAACTGAATAGAGTAATAAGAAGGAAAATGATATCTCATGCTAAAAATGAGCCGGAAGGAAATTAACTATGGGTATCTAGCCATCATATCTGCTTCGGCTTCCCTCGTAGCTCCCTCAACATGTTTATTCCTCCATAAAACTTTGACTGAAGCTATTTCTTTGTTTCTTAGCTTATGAACCAGACGATCTAGTATTTTCACTAGAACCTACTCATAATTAAGGCTGTCCTTCACATTAACACTGTCCACGGGAACAACCATAGATGGATCAGCCAAACACTTCTTTAAGAGCGATACATGAAAAAACTCGATGGACTGAAGCTAATTCTGAGGGCAACTCCAACTCATATGCTACCTTGCCCACCTGTTTCACAATACGGTATTAGCCAACATAAAGGGGACTAAGTTTCCCTTTCTTTTCGAATCTCATCACTCCCTTCATGGGAGATACCTTTAGAAACACCCAATCATCAACTTCAAACTTAAGCTCCTTCCTCCTTACATCCGCATAGGACTTTTGGCGACTCTGAGCTATTGTCAACATGTCCTTTATAAGCTAAACCTACAGAGCCTCATGGACTAAATGTGGACCTATAACTGCAGCTTCACAGACTTCAAACCAACCAATAGGCGATCTACATCTCCGCCCATAGAGAGCCTCAAACGGAGGCTTCTGAATGCTGGAATGGTAGTTGTTGTTATATGCAAACTCGATGAAAGGTGAATGATCATCCCAACTACACTTGAAATCAATCACCAACACGCTCTCAACATGTCCTTGAGAGTTTGAATAGTCCGTTCCACCTGACGATTTGTTTGAGGGTGAAATGTTGTGCTGAGCTTAACTTGAGTACCAAGTCCCTTTTGAAATTATTTCCATAACTAGAAGGTGAATTGAGTACCTCTATTCAATATAATGGACAATGGCACTCCATGCGACCGAACTAACTCCTGAATGTATAATTTAGCATAATCCTCCACTGAATTGGTAGTTTTGACTGGTAGGAAATGAGCTGCTTTGGTCAACTTGTCCACAACTACCCAAATAAAGTCACACTATTGATGAGTGAGAGGAAACCCTGTGATGAAGTATATATAGATTTCCTCCCACTTCCATGTAGGGATATTAATGTCTTAAAGCACACCTCTATTTCTTTGATGCTCCACTTTCACCTGTTGATAATTCAAACACTTAGCCACAAATTTTTCAATGTCCCTCTTCATTCCATTCCACCAATAGACTTCCCGTAGGTCACGGTACATCTTGGTGGCACCTGGATCTATAGAGTATCTGGAACCATGAGCCTCGTGCAACATCCGATCTCACAATTCATCAACATTCAAAACACACAAATGACCCTAATATTGAAGCACCCCAGCTCCCCCTTAGAAGAAGACCTCCATCTTCTAATTCTGAACAACTTCCTTAAACTTTACCAAAATAGGATCCTCATCTTTTCTATCTTTTACATCAGTCACCAAGGATGATTCTGATCTGTTCTGAACAATGACACCACCATCGATCGAGTCAACCAAACAAACTCCCAACCATATAAGTCGATGCACATCCTTCACCAGCTCTTTCCTCCCCTCATCTACATGTGACACACTCTCCATAGAATGCCTACTAAGGCATCTTCTACCATATTAGCCATGCCCGGATGGTAAAGTACACTCATATCATAGTCCTTGAGTAGCTCCAACCACCTCCTTTGGCATAGATTTAGGTCCTTCTGGGTAAACATGTATTGTAGGCTTTTGTGGTTCATAAACACATCTACATGGACCCCGTACAAATAGTGTCTCCAAATATTAAAGGAAAGTACTACTGCCACCAATTCAAGATCATGAGTAAGATAATTCCTTTCATGAACCTTCAGCTACCTGGAATCATATTCTATAACCTTACCATGTTGCATCAATAGACACCCAAAGTCGATCCTCAAAGCTTCCCAATTTAGCACAAACCCATTGGTACCCTCGAGTAGGGTCAACACCGGTGCTGAGGTGAGTCGGGTCTTTAACTCTTTGAATGTAACATCTAGGGAAGGCCTAAGAGTAGACCTTGGGGTTGAATTTGAAGAGTGTAGAAAACTGGAAAAAACATCATAGGACGGGTGACCCAACAACTTGTGGTTGGATACCACTACTCCTTATAAGCTGTCGCGGTTTGGGAAGTGTAGGGAAGAAGTGGTGACAACGGACGGTGTAACGACTCATTTTTAGGAACAACGAGTCATTGTTACCAGTCGTTGGAAGGACTAGACTTGGGTTGAGGGGGAAGAATGGGGTGTTCCGCGATTTTTTCTGAGAGGCAATGGTCCATTATTTCTAGTCACTATTTTAAGGTTGAGGACTTCAGTGCATTCATAGGATGGAGACCACGACTTTTTGGATGCCACCATGAGTCGTGATGAGGCTCGTGGAAAGGAAAGTCAGACTTGGTCAAGGGGTTGACAACGGTCGATCCAAGGACCCGTTTATTGAAGCAACGACTCATCCTGGCGAGTTGTGGGAAAGAATCTGAGGATGTCATGATGTAGTGGACCCAACGAATCAATACCAAGAGTCTTGATAGGTTGCAACGACTCGTTGGGTCAGTTGTTGGTCCGCTCGAAGCAGTTTTAAAGGAAATAATTTTAAGGGCATTTTCGACTTTTCCATGTTTTAAGACCCTAAAACTTTGTCATTTTGGATATTTTTCTAAGTGATATAACATGAGTTAGATCCTTTATGTATGCCCATTCTCATGCAAAAGCTTAGAAATATTTTTGGGAGATTCAAGGTCTTCTTCCCCAAATTTCCATTAATTTCTTTATGGGTATTCAAGGAACATTGAAATCAATCCATTCCCAGGTATGTAGGGTTTTAGAATGGATGAAATTCTTCTTAACTCATGCCCAAACTTTGATTTAAATCATGAATCCTCCAACTCAAGTTCTATGGGGTTTTACCCAAATGCATGAAAATGTGATTTCTCTTTAGGGATAAGATTTAATTGAGTTTTCCTTATTGAATTATGAATGATGGGAAGGTTTTATATTATTTTCTCTAAATCATATTTCAAGCATTTAAAATCTAAAATGCCCATTTGATGAAGTTCATGAAAGTTATGATTTACGATGAATATGCAATATTTTTAATTTATTGATGACTGAAAAGCATTAATTCAAGTTACCCATGTTTATGAGCATATTTTGAATGAATTGAATATGATGAAGTTTTGGACAATGCCCACATGTTGAAGAATGATTTATCGATTTATGATGTTGGCTGATGAAAAGGGCCTTTGGTTCTTTGCTAAGCATGTTTTAAAAGGGATCGATGATGATAAATGTTATATTTTAGCCAATGAATATTAATGCATGATGTTATTGATTTACGTATGAGACTATATGCATGTTTTTGGGAGCCGTTTCTAGCACCGAGCAACCCCACGTTCAATGGACTACGCTAGTGTCTTATAACCACGTGCCACCATGGGTTTGTAAATGATATGATGTATTGATAATGATCCCCTCAAATGTGATATCACCAAATGTGATATCACGCCTAATGCAATAACCTCGCCCGGCAAGCCGTGGTCGGCTCGCCCACTGGGAGAGAGAAGTGGGGCATCATGAAAGGCTCTACCATGATGGTTTCGATAATGACGAGTCCTCCCATTATTCCGCATGTTTTATGCATTGTTATGTTTATGTTATTGGCTCAAGTTATATTTTGATAAAGTTTACTTACGATTATGTTTCACGCCCCACCTTGGGGGGTATGACCGGCACTCGGTGCCCTAGTAGGACTCGGGACGTTAATCGGTGGGCCTAGGCACATCCGGGGTGTCTAGCTAGCTCTATCTCAGATTTCTCGAAACAAAGGGCTATATAACGGCTGTAAACACAATTTCTCCGCCAATCGGGGCCTATAGCCACCAGGAATGCAACAATGCAACTTCGTAAAACATTCTAATACAAGGAACGGCGTGCCGACAAGGCCACCATGTCAGTTTAGTCATTCGAAACTTAGCATAGGAATACTGAGTTACGTGACCAGCTATGTCACCACTACTGTCAAACTTTGGCCCCACACGGACAACATAAAACAGAGATACTAAACAAATATACAACCGCATGGCCTCACACGGCCAACTAACCACAGGATAATATATACAATCGCAAGCCTCTAGAGTAATAATAGAAATGATCGGGACAGGGCCCCACCTACCCATACCGTACATCAAAAGGAAAAGTGCTACATCTCTGGAACGATCACTTGATGACAGGAGATGATGACTAATAGCCGGCCGAATCACGAGGCACGCTCATCGTCTATGAGTACCGCGGTGCAAGTAATGCAACAATTTCCCATCAAGGTCAAGCATCGCTGGTACTGAGTATGCAAAGCAACTGAAATAATACAACTAAATAAAACTGAATATAGATAGCATAACTAGCAATTCCGTATATGTGATACCCACCAAGAAGTTGATATAAACCGAATCAAGCTTTCTATACCGATAGGGAAGAGGCGTAATTGCATGACGACCTGTTGTCTATTAACTACTATATAGCACATAAATAGATATACACGTAGCAAGTAAGAGCCAATACGAACCCCATAAGCCGTGATGCATGCCAAGCAAGCAAACAATCTATACCTACCCGGTCAAAACCAACCAAAATAAGTCACCCACTCTCGCCACTAGAGCACCTCTACCACCCTGACTGCTCGCCATAGCCTCGATATAAATAACCGTGTTCGAGTCCGGGGGACTCGTACTTCATTCTGTATCTATAGGGTCTGTTTCCCCAACACTACTCAACAGGCTATCTCTAAAGTCAGATCGTATCTATTCCCCGGACAACTCAACAGTGGAATATCTCGTACCGAACAAGCACTCGGACACTCGCTCAATAGGGTTGTCTCGTACTCATAGTGCTGATCGACCGATATGGGGAAAGCTTCATCCCATCTTCGTCTAAGCCGGGGACGCATGCCACTCCTTGAGGACATAAACTCACCCGCTCGCGGGCGACACGATTACCAACCTGTGGGCAATGAGGACGCTCAATACCCTGCAAGGCCCTCATGCCACATCAAGTCTCAACAAACAAATAGCACATGTAAATAGCAACATGTATAACTGGAAAAGACTATTTGAAATCCGATTTCTTATTCGATCTCTTCTCAGATCATTTTTGATTCTTTACCACCACGTAATCTTTATTTAATCAAGTTACACCAGAGCCGTGATACTATTTGTCTAAATGGCTAATCAGAGCCAATATTCACTCGTTTTAATGGCTAGTCTATAGCCATAAAACTATCTCGATGGCTAGTCCGTATCTCTAATACTACCGTCTTCCATTCGATTTTACTTTTACTAACTTTTATTCTCGAAAATTTGTTTTTTATTCTACAACATGATTGCTAATCACAATAGGGCCTGTGACTTAACTGAATGCTAACTTAGCCCTTTGGCACATGCTTTACTAACCTTCGGACCGAATACTACGGCAACGCAAACTAGATTTACTAAACTTACTCAATACTCAACATTCAACTCCGAGAATTCAATTATGGAGTTTACTATGATTTATACCGCCAGTTTCCTTAACTTGCCGAGGAAACTGATTTACATACCTTAACCTCGAAGTTATTCGACCGCTCTGACGAGGCTCGGCCGCATCTTAGATGATTCTCCCAACTGCATTTATATACACGTCAATTAGTACTAAATACAACACTATTTTGAAGGACGACGTCACTTTCGATATGATTATAGCCTAAACTTAGGCTTATCTAAAGACTGGCCAAAAAATTGCTATTTTCGTGAGGTCGAGAAGTGAGAAGTATTCACTTTACGGCTGGAGCACATAGACACTAGTTTTGGAGCAATTCTACTTACCTTTGTCCCGTAGTCGATGATTCGTCTGCCGTATTTCTAAACAAAATTCGTAGGAATGCTCGCTGCTGCTCAATACCCTACACTGGTGCCAATTTAGATTTGGACTACATTGGCAACAGCCGTAATAAAAGCATAATATATTCACCCTCTCGCTTCGTGTTTGTCATGAATTTTCTAGAAATTATAATGAATGAACTAATTTAAAACCGAAGTGGGGCTTATACGTGGGCCTGGACCGACCCAACGTGTCAAGGAGCCAACGCGGTGGCCTCAGCCTCCGCAGCCACGGGGCGCCATCGCGAGGGCTCGTCCCGCCTCCTTCCGCGATGGTCCGACGCTTTCATCCGATCTTTTCACGGGATTTTTCACGTATGGATTTCAAATATGCTTAACCAACGCGAATAGTGGCCATCTAGGTGTCAGGAATCTTACGGGGTGTAACATTTTCCCCTTAGAACATTCGTCTCAGTCGAAAAAAAAAAAAATCGCTATCTAGAGGACTGACTAACTTAACTTATTTCAAGGAAAATTTGGCGTGAAGCCCCGTAACATGGACTATCCTAAAACCTGAAACACGAAAAGTCCAATACAAAGTACTCCACACGATACTATAGGATTCATTTGATAGCTAAACATCAATCCTTCTCATTTATACATAAGCAAATGTAAGGTACGTATAGGTAACAATACCGACATACCACCGACTTTAGCTCCGGAACAATTGAGGATATCTAGCTTTCATATCTCGCCCGTCTCCCACGTCATCTCCTCTCGGTTCTGTTACGCCATACGCTGACAACCGCAATATCTTTAGTTCTCACCCACGAATTTGTCTCGGTCTAAGATACGCTATTGGAACCTCTTCGTAGGCCAGCTCTTCTAACCTCGATGTCCTCGGATCGACTGCTCCGACGGGTCTCCTATGCATTTCCTCATCATGGATACATGGAAGACTGGATGAACGGATTCTAACTCCTCGAGGCAAGTTCAACTCATATGTCACATGGCTTATTCTTCGACGAACTGACAAGGCCCAACGAATCTCAGATCGAGCTTACCTTTCTTGCCAAATCTCATCACTCCCTTTCATCTATAGACACTTTCAAAATACCAAATATTCAAGACAAATTCCAGGTTTCGCGTCGCACATCTCGCATATGATTGCACTCAAGGCAATGGCAAGCGTTCTAAGTGATAAGCTTTACTTCTTTTGACTCGCTGAACAATGTCTGCCCAATCAATGCCATTCCCTTATTTCAAACAAGCCAATCGACGATCTGCATTTTCCCGTATAATGCCTCGAAGGGCGCAATCTGGATAGCCGAGTGATAACTATTATAATAAGCAACTCGATTAGGGGAAAATGCTCATCACAAAACTACCACCGAAATCTAACACACACGCCGCACATGTCTTCAAGCGTCTGAATGGTGCGTTCACTCGTCCATCCGTTCCGAGGGTAATGCGTGCTCTCAAACACCCGCGTACCTGCACTATTGAAACGATTACCAAAATCTAGCCGTAAACCGTGCTCCTCTCGTATGAAATAATGGATACGGCACTCCATGCAATCTAACTATTTCTCGAATATACAATTCGCATAATCTTCACCGAGAAAGTAGTCCTCATCAAGTGTGAAATGAGTTGATTTTGTCATTCACAACTATCAACCATATAGAGTCATGTCTATGTCTAGTATGGGGTAATCCTACCACAAAATCCATATTCACTGCTTCCCATTTCCAGAGAGGCACAACTATGTCCCGAGTTAACCCGCCGGTTTCTGATGTCTCGCTTCACCTGCTGCGTTAGGACACTGGCTACAAATTCAGCAATTTCTTTTCATACCCGGCCACCGTAGTTCTCTTTGATATCATGGTACATTTTCGTTGGGTGCCGGGGTGGAGAGAGTAGAGGTTAATGTACTCAAGCTCATAATTCAGCCGGGCAGAGGCTCGAAACATCCGGAACATATAGACGCCTTACAACGAGCACTCAATCCTTCGTTACCCGAAATCTCGGCGCTTTCCCCTACGGAATATAGTCTTTAAGCCGAATCAGCTCAGATCCTCATATTGCCGTTTCTTTCACTTCCATAACTAATGATGACACGGCGGTTTTCTGAATTACGTCTATCGTCCTCCTGTTGCCATACCTAACAGCTAGGCTAGCTAACCGATGTATCTTCCCCGACTGGCCTCGCGCCGGCTGCAAATACACCAAACTTCCCATGGACTTACGATCGAGAGCATCCGCTACAACATTGGCTCTTCCCGGGTGGTATAGAATATCCACGTTTCGTAATCTTTTAGCAATTCCAACCAATGACACTCGTCGCATTCAACTCCCTCTCGGGGTGAAGATATATTGTAGGCTCTTGTGACTGTGAAAATATTCACATGGACGTTATACAAGTAATGTCTCCAAAATTTTAAGGCGTGGATCGCTGTGGCTAACCTGTGTCGTAGGTAGGGTAGTTCTTTTTGTGTTTCCTCAACTGCCCTGAAGCATATGCAATCACTTTACCATGCCGCATCAACACACACAACCCAACCCGATGCCTGATGCGTCACAATACATCAATAACTCACTCTTCCTAAGAATGCTAACACCGGGGCGGAGGTTAATCTGTCTTTCAGTTCCCGGAAACTTCGCCGCATGCCTCTGGGTCCACCGAAACTTTGTCGTTCGCGCGCTTGGCCGAGGTGCCTATAGTAGAGAACCCTTCAACAAACTCCTGTAATAGCCCCGCTAATCCGTAAAGCTACTGACTCACTAAATACAGGCCCAGGTATATATCGACTGCTTCTATTTTCTCGTGTGTAAACTCGTATACCAAGATCCGACACAATGTGCCCCAAAAGGCTACCGAGTTTAGCCAGAATTACACTTGGAGAACTTAGCATATAACCGGGCAACCTCGAGAATCCGGGAGCACGTCCGTAAATGAGTCCTAAGTATCCGCTTCAGAGAGAGAATACACTAGAATATCATCAATAAATTATCATGAACAGTCCAGGTATGGTCCGTAAAATACCGTTCATCAAGTCCATGAATATTGCCGGGGCATTCCATAACCCAAAGGACATAACTAGAAATTCAAAGTGTCCATATCGGTCCAACGCCGCTTAGGAATATTTTTAACGTACTGAACCCGATGATATCCCGACCGTAGGTCAATCTTGGAAAAGTATCCGGCCCTCGTAATCGATCAACTAAAATCATCTATTATGGGAAGTGATACTTGTTCTTCACCGTAACTTTATTCAACCGCCGATATCTATACATATACGAGAGCCATCTTCTTCCTCACAAATAGAATTGGCGACCCCCATGGTGAAGTACTTCGGCCCGATGAAACCTTGTCTAGCTAATCCTTCAACCGCTCCTTTAATCCTCTCGAGCTCCCGCAGAGCCATAATGATAGTGAATTGATATAGGCAAGAAAGCCCGGTAACAAATCAATAGAAAATCTATTTCCCTTTCTAGGGAATACTGTGTAACTTCATCTGGAAACACATCGGGAACTCGTTCACCACTGAACAGATCGGAGTGTCGGAGATCTGCCCAACATCCTTGGGAACTCGACTAGGTGGTAAATACATCCCTTAGTTATCACTTTCCTCGCTTGAAGGTAGGAAATAAACCTACCTTTGGCGTAGCCGTGCTGCCTTTCCACTCTACACCGCCCTCCCGAAAGTGGAATCGGACCATCTTGGTCCAACATTCTACATTGGCATAGCACGACACTAGCCAATCCATACCCATTATGGCATCGAAGTTTATCATTTCTAATTCTACTGCATCTACAAAGAGTCCGGCGATCATCAACCTCTACCGTACACCCTCGCAAATTTCCGCTAGCTACAGCCAGAGTCACCGATGGGTGTGATACTGAAAAGGGCTGTAATAACTCTAGTGCAATATTAAACTTTCGTACACAAATGGGGTAATATATGACAAAGTGATCTCGATCAATCGCCACATGCTGTGGCATGAACAGTAAAGTCATCGTACCGCATTACATCCGAGACGCCTATGTTTCCCTCGGTAGTGCATAAGCAATGTTTGAGCCCCTACCTGAATCCGGAAGCTCCCGATCCCCTGCCTCTCGCCGTCGAACCCGAGGGCCTACGCCCGAGGCTGCTGGAGCTCGAGGCCCCGTGGATCCCCTTTCTTGACCGTCTCGCCCGCCCTCTCGGGGTCGGACAATCTTTTCATCATCCGATGCCCCTCCCCGCTCTACAAATAAACACACCTGCAGGAGCCATATCTATGCCCGTGTGTGGTCGATTGCACAAGGGCAGGTGAGGGTGAACTCCGTTTCCCGCCTCCCCTTCTCTCGCCGCGGGGAATCTAATGTTTCCTGGAACTGCTACTGTGCTTTGATTGCCTCGACTAGTGCATCTACCTTGCCGCCGCCGCTATGGTGGAGTTGGGGGTCTAGGGGCCCGTCTCGATAGTCGTGGCTCCGGGTCCTCTCTCGAACTTCCTCTACATATCATCCGATCTCGTCTCTCGCGGCGCTGTTCCCGATCGGTCTATCTATTACTCAAGGCCACGTCTAGGACCCTCAATGGTCTCGAGCAAAGGCCTCGTCCAGACCCAGCGATATCCATATTCTCTCGTAACGTAGCCGTCGCATGCCTCGCATATTCCCGGCTCGACCCATAATAACCAGAACTCTAGCCGGCATAGTATCAAAAATGCTGGAGCATAACGGCTAAGGAGTCAAATCAGAAAGCACACTCGCACGCTCCTCGCTTCCCCTCGCTCCGTATGCAAAACCGATCCATCCGGCCCGTATCTCTCGTGGCAAGTACGGTCCAGAAGGCCTCGGAGAAGCTGGTCCAGGTCGGAGGGGTAACAGCTCTCCCTCGGGACCTTTCCCAACCTCGTACCATAGTATCGCTATGTCCCACAACCGAAACACCGCGCCAACAAATCCCTAAGGGGTCACATGCATAACCCGGAAAATTCTCTCGCATTCCGATCTAGAAAGTCCCGAAGGTCTCCGCTCGATTCGACTGGTGAACCAAGTGGGGACCCATGGCCAAAACTCCCTGACCCTAGAACCGCCCGACCCACCTAAAACTCGCGCTGGGCTGTGGCGCGATCGGCTCAGCCATCATTTGTGCCAACATAACTACAGCCACATTTAACCTCCCCGATTCGATGGCGAAGGCAATGTGAGCTATCTAAGGTGTAGTGCCCAATCTTGCTTCTGATGTGAGGGGGACTGCCGAGATGGCCGTGATGAAGCCTCTATGTCCCCTCGTGACGGCCGACTCGTCGAAACCGAGGCATCCCGCCGGTGCCTTCTCCCGCCGTCGTGAGCTCAGTCTTCTCGCCCGTGGCGTGGTGTCGCCGATCCGCCATTCTTATCTGTAGACAAAGAATACGATAAGTTTTAGGGACTCAACCTTATACTGTACCGCTCTATAGCACGACTGACTAAGAAAGAAGAGTAACCATTCTATCATGCCTCGCAGCCTCCGCTCTATAGTATGTGGTGCACAACACATCCATAGATTAGATTCTACTTAGCACGGCTTGCGTACCCCCGACACGACTCCGCCCGATGCCAAGTTTGTCACGCCCCCGCCTTGGGGTGTATGACTAGCACATGGTGCCCTAGTGTAGTGACCTCGGATCGGCATCGGTGGGCCTAGGCAATATCTGGTGCTTGGCTAGCTCTATCTTAGGTTTCTCGAAACAAAGGGCTATATAACGGCCGTAAACATAGCTCTCCGGCCAACCGGGCCTATAGCCACTGGTGGAATGCAACAACAATGCAACTGCAAAACATTCTAATACATGGAACCTATGCGGGTCGATGCAAGGCCACCATGCCGTCTAGTCATCCGAAACTTAGCATAGGGAATATTGAGTTAATGCGACTGTGCAAGGTCACCACTACTGTCAAACTTTGGCCCCACATGGCCAACATAAAAATAGAGATACTAAACAGTTTATAACTGACGTAATTTCACACGACGGCTCAATTCAACTACAGTGGAGATAATATATACACCGCAAGCTTTTATGAGTAATAATAGAAATGACTGGATGTGGCCCACCTATCCATACTGTACGTCAAAAAGGAAAAGAGCTACACTCCTGGGAAATCGACTCCGTGATGACAGAGCCGATGACTCAATAGCCGGCGTGAATCACGAGGATCGCTCCGGTCTATGAGTACTTGCAGGCAGCAATGCAACGCCCCCATTGGGCGCGCATCGCTAGTATTGATTATGCAAAGCAATTGAAATAATACAAATCGAATACACCGAATATAGATAGTGACAACTAGCAATTTCGTATATGTGGGATAATTGAATATGAAGAAGCCGATATAAATCGAATCAAGCTTTCTGTACTGATAGGGCAGAGGCGTACTCAAGACGCGTGACGACCTCATTGCCTATTAACTACTATATAGCACATAAATAGATATAAAAGTAGCGTGCAAGAGCCAATACCAACCCCTACAAGCCGGATGGCTTTTTGGGCAAAAATAATCTATATACCTACCCTAAGTCAAAACCAGCCAAAATAAGTCACCCACCGCTTCCGCTCACTAGGAGCACTCTACCGCCCCGGGTCTCCTGGCCAAGCATATCCTCGATATAAATAACCTTGTCTGAGTCCTGGGACTCTCAGACGATTCGTAATGCATAGGTCCGTTTCCCCACACTACTCAACAGGCTATCTCAACGTAGACCGTATCTATTCCCCTGACACAACTCAACAGGGAATATCTCAGACTGACAGCACTGACACCTGCCAATAGTTGTCTGCATCAGAGGGCCGGGAGCAAGACTGATATGGGAAGCTTCATCCCATCTTCGGGTCCAAGACGGGACCCGCATGCCACTCCTCTTGAGTGATGTAAACCCACCTCTCAAGGCGACACGACAATAACTCCAGTGGGTAGCGAGACGCCTAACACGGAGGCTCACGCCACATCAAGTCTCAACAAACAAATAGCACATGTATAGCAAGCATGTATAACCGAAAAGACTATTTGAAATCCGATTTCTTATTCCGATCTCTTCGTACTATTCGATTCATTACCGATTACCGTAATCTTATTTAACCTGCTTGGCTAACCAGAGCCGTGATATTACTCTATCCGAATACACTGTAGCCAACATCTCATCTGCTTGAATGGCTAGCTCCGTAGCCATAAAACTGCCTCGGGATGGCTAGTCTATAGCCCTATCACGCTCGTCTATCTAATTCTTACTTGGTAACTTTTATTTGAAAATAATGTTTCTTTTTATTCTACAACATGCTTGAATTAATCATACAATAGGCTGCACTGAGTCCGAATGCTAACTCGCCTTTGGCGCATGCTTTACTAACCTTCTGACTAATACGATACGGCAACGCAAAACCGATTTACTAAACTTACTCAATACTCAACATTCAACTCGAGAATTAATTATGGAGTTTACTATGATTTATACGGTAAAACCCTAACTTGTCGAGGAAATACTTACATACCTTAACCTCGAGTGATTCGATCCGTTCTGATGAGGGGTCGCACAAGATCTACCGATTCTCCCAACCGCATTCATACACGTCAATTATACTAAATACAACACACTGGCGACTCCACTCACTTTCGATATAATTACAGTCTAAACTTAGGCTTATCGAATGACAGTCGAAAACTTGCTATTTTTTCAGAGGTCGAGAAGGGAGAAAGGACTCACTTTACTGCCATAGGAGCACATAGACACTAGTTTGGAGCAATTCTTACTTACCTTTGTCCGGTAGCCGATGATTCGTTTGGCCGTATTTCGCCAAACAAAACTGTGAGGAATGCTCCTTGCTACTAAATACCTCAAGCATTCGAGGTTAATTTAGATTATGACTACGTTTCTGCGTCGTAATCGAACGATAATATATCTACCCTCTTCATCTCTCTTTGTTTGCTGCTAATTTTCCGGAAATTATAATGAATGAACCGATTTAAAACCGAAGTGGGCTTATATACATGTGGCTCGATAGACCCAACGTGTCATGGAGCCAACGCGGTGGCCCTGCTCTAATGACACCTGGGTACACGTGAGGGGCTCTACCCCGACTCCTTCCGCGATGGTCCGATAGTTTTCTCATCCGATCTTCCTGCCTTTTTCTCGCACGTATGGCTTTCAAAATGCTTAACCAATGCGCTAATAGGCCATCTAGGTGCCGGGAATCTTATGGGGTGTAACATTATGATAATGAATGATTTTTGAATTATTTGAAAGTCTTGAGCCTTATGTTTCTTATGAAATTTATTATACAAGCATGAGGTCCTTCTCCTATGTCTATTTATGAGTTTATTATACTTTTAACGCCCGTTTGACTTACCCCGTATACTCGGCCTATTCCATGTACTTATTACATACTTTCTATGTTGTATTGTTTCATGATGCAGGTTCTGATCTCGTGGCTCATCCTCACCCCCTAATCAATCTCCGTAGATTTTACGCTTACTTACTATTGGTGAGTCCTCATGTTGAGGGTTGTTTGATAGACTTTCATATTATTATTTATGTTTCAATATTTTGTCGGGTTAGTTGGGGATGTTATCCCATGGACCCATCTGATATGTATTAGAGGCTTTCGCATAAGTATGTAGGGCTCAACTATGTATATGTCCAACATTTCCCGATGTTATGCTAGAATTATGCTGCTTATATTTTTTTATTATCATTTCGCTTATTTGATCGAGATTAGTTGAATGCATGAGCCATGGGTTCACTTGGTCTTTGGGGTCCCTTGTCCCGTGTCTACGATTCACGTGAGTACGTTCAAAGCCGTGACAAACTTGGTATCGTAGACATAGGTTTGAAGTGCCCTAGGTGTTTGAAAGCCGTGTTAAGTAGACTCTTTTTCATCGGTGTGAAGCGCACCACACCTAGGAAGAAGAGGCTAGTAGGTGTTTAGTAAATGTTCCCTTCATGTTCTATGTCAGGCGATGAAAAGCCTTCATCCTTCTATTTCATGCTATTTGTGATTGAATAATTATGGCTCCTAGAAGAATGAGCTGGAAGGAGGAAATGGGAATGATGAAGGACACTCTGGAGATGGCAATGACCATGGGCATTAGCAAGTCTCACCAGCTCCAGCAGCCCCGTGTGTTCGGTACTTTTGAGAACTACACGCAAGTGTACGTGGTCGAACAAGTAGTAAATGTGCTAAAGTAAGCCAAGTAATGATCCCATGTGGACTCCGGACTAAGGTAATAATCGAATCAAGTGTCACGAACTTTAACTCTAAAAATGCGCATACCGCTTAAAGAAGATTTGGGAGTTTGTTTCCCAATTTATACTAATCTAAAACGAATTTACAAATTGAGGTTGAACTATAGTAATGAGCAAGCTGAGGCTAAAACGAACATTCGAGTGGTAGAAGTACTTTATCAATACAATTTGGTTAACCTTCTCGCTTGCTAGTAAAGAATTATTGCCTATGGATTAAAACTCATATTTAACAATAACTTAAGAATCATGAACCTTCCACCTACATTTCAAGATAAAAAGAAATTCATGTTCTAGCCATACAAAACCGATTTCGTAATTGACTAATACTCTAATTTTCAGATATATTTCTATTCTAAAGGTAAATAAATTCTCAATTTTCCCAAACTAAGAAGAGATCATATCCTACTAATTCACAACTTTCCAATTTCTTTCTCTTTCGAGATGAAACCGGACATTTTAGATATACATTAACATTGGCCACACATTAATACAGTAAGAGCAAGAATTGATAGAATAACCATGGAAGAAAAGATGAAAAAACAAAATGATCAATATTCACATTCCACTACAATTGTTCTTAACCTCAGCAAGAAGTGAATTTAGCCACCATTTGTGGATTAAACATCATCAAATGAGTGTAAATCACACAAACAATTGGCTAAAGGAGAAAGAGATAGAGAAGAACCCTAGAATTTTCGCCCCTCAACATTGTTGTAACCCACGCCCTTGCCGAACTAAGTCGTAATAATTAAAAATGAACCTAAGTGTGTTATTTATAATAGTGGGAATTTTTCCTAATAACAAGCAACGTGTCACTTCTGAGTGCACGCGGAGCACTGCCTCCACACACACAAACGCGACCTCATCGAACCGTCCTCCGGGCCTTACCCCCAACGTACATGGTGTGCAACGCGGGGCTTGGCCAACGTGCCACAGCTCCAATGTGAACCTTTACTGGAATTCCATGTTCCAGGTAATTGGGTCCAACGTGCCACGGAGGCAACGCGACCTCCACCGAACTTGACCATTAACCTAATCACACTGTGGAAATGCTCCGCGATGGCAACAGGACACGCGCTTTATCGCGGAGCTCCCACTTGCTGTGTATTTCCTTGGCCATTTCATTGCTCGCCATGCGTCCATTCCCGATTTCTCCCAACATGCATCTTAGCTTCCTAAAATTACATTTTTCCTGAAAACAACACTAATCATGTTGGTTAGTATAAATTCACATTTTAACTACAAATTACATGAGATCGCACAAATAACGATAGATAAACAAGATGAAATTAAAGCATTTGAGTATCACTTGGGCATATAATTTGCCCAAGATCACTTACCCCACACTTAAAATCTTGTTCGTCCTCGAACAATAATTCACATCTCATGAAATTGACACCCAATCAAATCTACTTTGGCTCGACAATTCGAAAGCACAAGCATACTCAATTATTTAATATAGCAAATCATCAAGAAAACATGCATAGTCTCATCAATACAATGACATTCAACACGTTGACCTCCTAGACTCAAGAATCGACTCGATATCGGCAAACTCATGCAAATCACGATCAAGACATCCAACACGAAATTCGCCTCTTGTCAAGAATGTGCCCTCACAACACAAGAGAATTTCCCTTTTCAATCATATGATCTCGAAAACATTACATGTAGGGGCATATGAACACGATTTCGCTCTCTCTCCCAAAGAATTCACATGCATCATGTCATGAACCTTAGGCTTGCCTCTAGTGTATTACTCACTAATATAGGGACGCCCGATGTAAGATCACATAAGGACTTAACGGTTGTGTAATGTAAGCTAAGGAACTAGTAAATACCGGGCTAACCAACAGCAACTAGCATCCTAAGCGCTTTCAATACATCCCATCAACATTATGGACATTTTTTCTTCCTTCATCCTCCCATTCTTGAAGTCTTTCTTTATTTTTGTTTCCATTTCTTGCCACACTCGACTTAATAACAAGTACAGTTATACATCTTCATTTTATTTAATTGGCAAATGAAGTGCACCTTTGACCTTTTCTTTACTTTCACCACTTCCACTTTTTCTTTCTTTTCACAATTCTCACTCCTTGACACTGTGGGAAAATTATTTTGCTTGAGCGCTTAAGAGTTTTTGATCAAATTCACGAATAATGAAAGAAGGGTTAAGCCCTATTTGTACCTTTTGGACGAAAGAAAAAATAGGCTAAAGGCTCAATAGGACTAACGAAGGTGTACTTTCAAGGTAGGTATGATAATGGAAAAACTTTCGGTTAAATCAAAGAAATGCCTACATCCTCTCCTACAATACACATCCTTCATTTCGTTTCGCACACACACCAAGCAGTTCTAGACACTTCAAAATAGCATGGAATAATCGAAACCTCACCACACACTCATTACACATGCTCAACTCAAGACATATTCACGTACAATTCAATCAACTAATTACAAGAATTCAAACATTAAGCCTCAATCACACCGAATCGAACTCTATGGTCTAGGTATCTCAACATGTTTACAAAGTTGCATGCTTTCATTCGAATCACCTTTGCATTCTAAATATCACGTACAACACGCAACAAGAATTCCAAACCAAAAAGTAACGACACGTTTGGGATACAAACAAACAAAACAAAAATAAATGAAAGAAAAACTACTGCTATCACCACATTTCCCTTAAGACTCCGCCGTCATCCATCCATCATAGGGAACGATCACTATTTACAACTTCGGTTCAATGGGACTATTCTCGGTAAAATCACCAAAAACAAACGTCGAGAAACCCAATCATAAAAATAATTCAACGAAAATATTTTTAAAATATTGATAATTTCGATAAAAACAAAAATATTTACACAACCAAACTAACAACAACTCCACACAAGACACAAATGTGTTCACATAATTATAACTCACTGTTACAAAATAAAATATAAAATACAAACATAGAATGCAATTATAACAACAACAAAACATGAACATAATACACAAAAACAACCAGCACCCCAACTACTCCTACCCCAATACTAAAACCGAACACTCGGTCCTGTTCATAAATTCAAGATAGCACAAAAGTAGGTGTGAGACTCTGATCAATCGAAATATTAAATTTCTTCGTCAAGTGCCGCGTGCCTCATCCCCATATCTGAATCTCCCCGCCGTCTTCATCCGACTCAACATTCGAGTCCTCACGCCGTGTCTCCTCATCGACATCGTCATTCTACAGTTTACAAAAGGCCCCATTCGGAATAGAGCCCGAGCATTTTTCGCCGAAGGGGTAGTCTAATTGAGCTGCCATAACTCATCTTCTTCTTGCTGGTTCCCCGCCATGCGCAATCGCAGATTCGCAGATCCTCAACATACTAAAGTGTCATATATCGATCATCCCGAGCATGTCACGGCGATGCGAGACCGACCCGTGAGTGGTGTCGGGTGCCTTGGTTTTGTGACATCCACAAAGACGCTCTATCCATCTCTGGTGGATGTAGTCCAGACCTCTTCCTCAATATCCTACCCTCAAGAACGTGGTCAGCAAGCACCAAACTTGTACCGTGCTCCTTGATGCAAACGGGCTCTCTTCATGGCGTAGATGATCACCACCCCAATACACCCCACCCTTTCATCAGTGGCATAGACCAAGCACACATGATCCCGTGTGACATTTGTCATGTGCATCCCCGGGATCAGCAGAACAAACTATTTTGAGCCAAATCCGGCTTCCTTGTTCATTTGAGAGTAGGGCAAATATTCGATGGTAGCCCTCTCCTTATACCTGCCCCATCGCGCTGTAGAACGGGATCCACACAGAGTGCGTCTGATATACGCATATGGTGGAGTGATGTCTACCGCCGAGTACATGTGCGTTCGTGGCTCGCGCCCCAAGATGGCATTAAGGTGATGTGGCTCAAAGGTGACACTTGCCCTTATCTTGACGGTGTGATCAAGGAGTGCTCTGCTCCAAGCCATGTAGAACTCCCAAGTCAGATGGAGATTGCACTTGGGCTCTTCAAAGATGAAGTCTAGCTCGGGCATTGTCAATACGGTGTAAGATTCTTGGGAATTCTTGTGCAAGTGGATCCCTTGTAATGTGCTCCTCGGGAAGTATTTGTTCTCCTTGTGCTTTGTGTACCATTTCTTTCCTTCGTCAATCACCCATCGGCTCGATTGACGGCATTGTCCACGCGGAACCACTGGAAAGGCCGACCGTCGGCTCCTGGGCCTCATCTCTCCCGGCGTGATGTAGATGCGCCCCTTTCCCTTTGTCTGTTGCCGCCATTGTTCCCGTTTCAAATCAAATGCATGGCCCCAATGTTATTCAAATCAAATTAGCTTCGACTAAGGTTGCTGGGTTAGCCACCCCACACTTAGTCTTTAGCCACAATTACAACATTACGGCAAGACAATTCTCTTTTTTTCATTTTTGAAAATTAACATGCCTCGTGCATTATGATAATTCGATGGACTAAATTTATGTACTACAAAGACTTCAAGATACCTAATCACAATATCACCATCGATACCATTACATCACATAGCACTTAGCAAAAATTTCTCTCAACACCAACCTATGCAATTCACCAATTCCTATGTAATTCATCAATTTCATTCTCCCAAAAATCCATTGTTTATTTAGCATATTCACATTAAGCACAATACAATTCACCTCACTCAACATGCACAACCCCAAAATTTTTCACATTTCAACTAGATTTAGTTTCGTATTCAAATTTAACCCTAGCTACAAATTTACAAAAATTGATCAAGCATGCATTTATCGAAATTCAGGTACAATCACAATGATACTACGAACATCAATCAACAATAACTTAAATGAATTCAAGCTCAATTTACACTAGGGCAAGGTTTACTCACCCCACATGCTCAAAATTGAAAAATTAGGCAAGAATTGAGATGAAGTTCAAGAACATACCTTTAACTCGATAAAATATAAGAAAAGTTGAAGAAAACTCGTGACTAGGTCCGTGTCACGTTGGGGAAGGAGGGAATATTTTGGGTGTTTGTCACTGAGGGAGTGAAAAATGGGGAAAACTCGAGGGGAATCTAAAGATAGGTGGTGTTACATGGGTTACCCGGGCGACCCGGTGTGACCCGATGCGAAATAGCACTCAACGGTCACGGAGGGTAACGCTGAGCACCCTCCGTGACACGGAGCCATCGTGCCATCATTCTAGAATTTAAGCTAACGTGTCACGAGGGTAATCGCGGAGCACCTCCTCCGTGACATGGATCCAACGTCAGGCTCACTGCTTTTGCCACCTCTTTATTTTTTTCTCACCTCAATTTTTCCTTTACGATCCTTTGCATTTTTGCAATCTGCTCAACCCGAACTATCTCACAACAAGAAATAGGTTAGAATTCAAAGGTTTCAAACACAAAGACAATATTTTTGTTTTATTTACATTTTTATATTTTTTTTCTTTTCTTTTTTTTTCTTTTTAACTATATAATTCTACTTGTCTATTACAACAATTTCACGGGTTGCCTCCGTGCGCCGCCCGGTGTTTACCATTATGGCTCGTGATGTCAATAAGGCTCAATCATCCTCTAGGATTGACAACATGTTTTCTCCTGGCAACACTCACCCATGTCCCGCTTACACCGACGCCCCAGTTACTGCGAACGTGGCACTTTGATCTTCTGCCACAACCCAGCTTTCTTTGGGGGGGGTCCTCCATCTCCAAGTGGTTTCCCACTAGCTCACGAATCAACACTCGAGCAATATCCGTCGATCAAGCACGTTGATCACCGAGTTCCTCAAACACGGCCGGAAGCTTCAGGGCCTTGTACATATCAAATACCACCTTGTCATGTGCCCGCATGGCTAGCTTCCCCGCAAATACATCACCGCTTTCCCCGATCGCCAAGAAAGGACGTCCCAAAATAAATAGACTTCCGCATCCGGCCAAAATCCAGCACAACGAAGTCTCCGAAGATAAGGGAGCCCACTTGCACCAAAGACGTCTCCCACAATGCCATCTCGGTCTGGCCGAAGAATGATCCTCTAGTTGCAAGATCACTATCGTTGGTCTAGACTCGCCTAGCCCCAACTTGAATACCATGCTCTGCATCAAGCTAATGCTCGCTCCCAAATCACATAATCCGCAAGCTCAGATACTTACCCAATTGTAATTTGAATTGTAAAGCTCCTGGTGGTCCTTGAGCTTTGTAGGCAACCTATTTTGTATCCTGGGAAGTGCACCCTCCAGCCATCACCGTAGCGTACTACCAACTCCGCTTTGTTCGCTACGATGTCCTTGATATACTTTTCATACTTCGGCACTCCTGCAAAACATCAACAAGAGGTACCACGTGTACCTATTTAAGAACCTCCATGAACGTTTTGAAACACGCTTCCTCCTTGTATTGCTTTAATCATCGAGGAACTAGCGGTGGTCTTTTTGGTTCACTCTTCCTTGTTCTTCCCCTCTCATCAACGTGTTCCCTCTCATTCTCCACTGCTCCCAACTGTTGAGGTGGTTCCTCTCGGTTCCACTCTCCTTGAGTTGTAAACCACTTCTTGTGGTCACCGCATTCACTTGCTTGGGATTGGGGTGTAACTCGGAAGTCCTCCTCTCGGCCTAGTTTGAGCTCCATCTAGTTGCCCAAACTGGTACTCCAGCCTTAGTAGCTAACTGATTGTTTACATCGGCTGCCAATTTCACATAGTCACTCGTAATTGATCTTGGTTAGCTATCATTGTTTTGAACATTTCCTCCACGTCGGGTGATGGTGGTGAGGAGCCGCATTGTTACTTCGTATTGAGACCGATAGCCCCGCGCGTCCTTGATTTCTCTGCAACCCTGAATGGAACTCTGCCCTTGATGGCTGTTACTACCCCAAGAGAACGCTGACTCCTCCACCAGGAGTTGTAGCCGCACATACTCTGGTGATTATTTCTCGTACATTGCCAACAAAGTTTAACGAATCGTATTCGCCCACAACACTCGCCTGAGTGTTCATTACTGCCGCACTTCACACCAAATCTGCTGCAATTATATTCACCGCCTGACTCGATTCAAGCTCATATTGCCGGTTGGGTGTTGAGTTGATTCCCGTACGCGCCTATTTGTGCAGCCGATAGCTGTAAACCATCCACTTCCAAGACTCCTGCTGCTTTCCTTGTTCCTCATGTTGAAGAGCCCGCATTCCACTCTGGATTTCACTACTACAATTTAACAAAGTATACACCATAAGTCTTTTCTAATGCTTGTCCCCCTAAACTCAGTCTAGCAAAATTTTTGTGTGGGGTTCCAAACCCTCGATGGAAGTATGCACTAGCACATCATTGGATTGGTGATGATGAGGACAATCCCGCAACATAGATTTGAATCTTCCCAAGCTTGATACGATTGCCCCCTTGTTTAAAATGTGTGAATTTGACTTAAGTCTTGTCAGTTTTTACCGATGGAAAGAACCGTATCAAAATTTCCATGCAAGATCATCTCAAGTGGTGATGGAATTAGGTGGTACAGCTTTCAACCACCTCTTTGCTTCTCCCAAAAGTGAAAATGGGAAATACTGGAAAGTTCGACATAATTAGATGACATCCCCAAATGGGATATAAGTGTCATTTATCTCCAAAACTTTGTTGTGGATCCTCGTAGGAGACTTCTGAATCGCCCGCTGGTGTGCAGCAATTGCACCATATTCTTTAAGCCCGAACTCCCTCCTAGCTCAGGTTTGCGAAGCCAGATGTAACGTTCACATGTGGGATTGCAACTTCGAGAACCGGCCTAGCTGCCATTTCTCTGCACTAACACTCCGCCTCTTACAAGTGGATTCTCGTGGCTGCTCCAGATTCTCTCGTTCCGAGCAACTCGCACTGCTCTCTCTAGAGCTTTCCTTGACGATGGAATTGTCTTTCCGCTCTAAGTATGAATCCACCAGCTCCTTGTCTCTTGCCGTTGTTCAACATAATTCAATATCTCGCAAAGACAAAGTTAAGATCAAGTTGTCGCACTAATATAGAAATAGTAAACTAACACTTAAGAAAACAATTTTACCAATTACCAGTCCCCGACAACGGCGCCAAAAACTTGTTCGGTACTTTTGAGAACTACACGCAAGTGAATGTGGTCGAACAAGTAGTAAAAATGGCTAAAGTAAGCCAAGTACGATCCCACAGGCTGGACCAAGGTAATAATCGAATCAATTGTCAATGAACTTTAACTCTAAAACTGCAGACAACAGTTTAAAGAAGATTTTGGGAGTTTGTTTCTTAATTTATACTAATATAAAATGAATTTACAGATTGAGTCTGAACTATAGTAATGAGCAAGCTGAGGCTAAAACGAACATGCAGGAAGTAATTTATCGATACAATTTGGTTAACCTTTCCTTCGGTTGCTAGACAAGAATTATTGCCTATGAATTAAAACTCTCGTATTTAACCCAACTTGGCCAATGAATCCTTCCACCTACATTTCTGTGATAAAAGAAATTCATGTTCAAGCCATACAAAACCGATTCCGTAATTGACTAATACGACTTTTAGATATATTTCTATTCTAAAGGTAAATCAATTTTCAATTTTCCCAAACTAAGAAGAGATCATATCCTACCAATCTCACAACATTCCACTTTCTTTTCTTTTTCGAGATGAAATCGGCTTTTTAGATATACATTAACATTGGCCACACATTAATGCAAGAAGAACAAGAATTGATAAAACGACCACGAAGAATAGATGAAAACCAAAATGATCAATATTTACATTCCACTACAATTGTACTTAACCTCAGCAAGAAGTGAATTTAGCCACTCATTTGTGGATTAAACATCATCAAATGAGTGTAAATCACACAAACAATTGAAATAAAGGAGAAAGAGATAGAGAAGAACCCTAGGATTTTCGTCCTAACCGCCCGTAACCCACGTCCTGCTCAACTAAGTCGAATAATTAAAAATAATGAAACCTAAGTGTGCTATTTATACTACTGGAAATTTTTCTCGGAATAAATGCCGTGTCACGGAGTGTATCGTGGAGCACTGCCTCTGTGACACGGCACAAACGCTAACCCCATCGAATCCGTCCTCCACTTTACCCGCAACATGCCACGGTAACGCGGCTTCGCAACGGCCACGCGCCTTCCAACGCAAACCTTCACTAGAATTCTATGTTCCAGGTAATTATGTCCAACATGCCACGGAGACAACGTGACCACTACTGGAACTTGACCAATTTTAATCATCTGGGGCGTATCGCTCGGATGGCAGCGTGACATGGCTCCATCAGCGAGCTCTTAATTTCTGCATTTCCTTGCCTTTTCCATTGCTCGCTCGGTCCATTCCCGATTTCTCCCAACATGCATCTTAGCTTCCTAAAATTACATTTTTCCTGCAAAACAACACTAATCATGTTGGTTAGTATAAATTCACATTTTAACTACAAATTACATGATATTGCACAAATAATGATAGATAAACAAGACGAAATGAAGCATTTGAGTATCACTTGGGCATACAATTCTTCCCAAGATCATCAGCATCAGAGTGAGCTTCCCACGCGAGTTTCGGGCAGCTATGTAGATGTTGGTGCAGGCCTTGACCAAGCAGGTCATCCAGCAGGTTATTGCACGTGTCCCACGGAATGGAAATTAAGCAGGGTTCGATTTAGACATTTTGAGTGATGAATCCTCCCGAGTTCACTTGTGGTCAAGGGGTGGGATGAGGATCCATACGAATCATTGAAGGATCTTGGAAGGTCACTCAGGTTATGGGGGTGACAAATGGGAGTGTGTTGACTTGGCCTCTTATCAGCTTAAAGAGGTCGTCATATTTGGTACAAGCAATGGAAGGACAAAGACAAACAAGAGCAAAGCTCCTATTAGATGGGATGAGTTCCATATGGCCTTTCTCGATGTGTTTCTCCTCCTCTTGGGAGATGAGTGAGCCGAAGGCAGCTGAATTCGTGAACCTCAAGAATGAAAATATGATAAAGGTTGGAAAGTATTCACTTGAGTTCACTCGTTTGTCAAAATATGTCCCGCAGTTAGTGAGGGATTACAGGTGCGGGTGAGCCACCTGCTCATGGTGTGGTTGGTTATTTAGAAAAAGAGATTACAGACTACCATGCTTCACTGTGATATGGAATTTCCTCACATAGTGTTGTATGCCTAGAAAATGGAGGTGTCTCACACGAGGGAGAGGGAGGAAAAGAGGGCTAGAAACTGGAGAAGTCGTAGGTTTTCGCATCGTAGTTTCTGGTGGCTACCATCCACAGCCCCAACAGAGGTCTCAGCCCCAACACCATCATCGCCTGGGTTCCATCCTGTGCCTAGGAGTGATCAAAGGAGGAGGGTTTCAGGGTCAAGGGATCAGAAGAACACGAAGTTAGAGTATACCTCTCCCAGCTAGGAAGTGCACTAAGTGTCACATCGGGAGTGTCCGGTCTGCTAAGATGTCTCGCTATGGGTTTGCAGATCCGCACATTTGCCGAGCATGCACATATGCTAGATAGGGTGATGATAGGGCCATACGTAACACCGTGATAGCAACAGCTTCCAAATTTCATTCCGCTCCACAAGGATCATCGACTAGTTTGGGTGGCACACAACGCCAAAACTGTTTGTATGCCTCGCCTACACCAGATCGTGAGGCATCGCTAGACGTACTTAATGGTATGTTACGTGTCTCTCTATTGATGTTTCTCCTTTCTAGATCCGGGGAGCTACATTTTATTTAGTGACTCCTTACATTTCTAGTAGCCTTGGAGTTTGTCTCGAGACCTTGTTAGAACCATTTTCAATTTTGACCCCTATTGGTGATTCACTATAGCTAGACGAGTATATAGAGAATGCATGATCACTGTGTTGCATAAGGTTACATCCGTACCTTGTAGATTTAGCCATGACTTACTTTGACGTTATTCTCGACATAGATTGGTTGTTTGCATTTTATGCCTCGATTACTATAGACCCGTACGGTGGAATTTCATTTTTCGGTGTGAGTTAATGATTGATTGGATGGGTAGTTCACGGCATCAAAGAAGTCGGCATATTTCCTACCTTAAGGCCAGAAGATGATCTTTAAAGGTTACATGTACCACCTAGTTAGGTTAAGGATGTGGATTCTAAGAACCCAACTACATCTACCAGTTTCGTGGTGTGTGAATATCTGGAGGTGTTTCCTAATGATTTTCGCGGTGTTCCTCCGGAGAGGGAAATTGATTTCGGTATTGATCTATTACCTAATATGTAGCATATCTCTATTCCTCCCTACAAGATGGCCCCATACGAACTAAAGAAATTGAAGGATTAGTTCAAGGACATAATGGGCTAAGGGTTTACTAGATCGAGCGTCCATGGAGTACACTGTGTTCTATTTGTTCGAAAAGTTATTGATTCTATTCCCTTCGCATATGTATTGACTATCGGTAGTTGAATAAGGTTACCGTCAAGAACAAAAATTTACCCAGGATCGATGATTTGTTTGATGCCTTCCGTGGTGCCAAGTGTTTCACCAAGATTGATCTTAGGTTCACGTATCACCGGCTCGCAGTTCTGGAGGGTGACATCTCGAAGACCGTCAGACTCGCATGGTCACTACGAATTTTTTTTTATGTCTTTTGGACTAAATTTAATTCCTTGCAACTTTATGGATTTAATGAATGTGGTGTTCAAGGAATATTTGGACATGTTCGCATTGTGTTCATTGACGATATCTTGATTTAGTCACTGAGCGGTGAGGAACATGTCGCCCACCTCGAGGGTAGTGCACTTCGACTCTCATGGATCGTCGCTATATGCCCAAGAAGTGCGAATTTTGGCAAGGAAGGCACAAGGGTAGATTACCAGAAGGTCGAGGCAGTTAAGAATTGGCCTAGACTAGTGAATCCTTCTAAGTTAGAGTTTCTTGGGCTTTAGCGTGCTACTACCGAATATTTGTCGGTGGCCACCACTGCAGCCCCATTGCATCAGGTTGAATCGAAAGAAGTGAAGTTCTAAATGGCTCTGACGCTCTGAGAAGAGATTCCTAGAGTTGAAGACCTGACCCTTCAAAGACTAGTGCTGACTTTACTCGAGGGAACTGATGGCTTTGTAGTGCATGTGATGCTTCCGAGCGTTGGACTGGGATGTGTGTTGATGCATCGTGGGAAGGTAATAGAATATTCTCGAGAAAGCTGGAAAGTTCATGAAAAGAATTACCGACCCATGATTGAATTGGCCGCGGTGGGTTTGCATTGAAGATACGATTTACATTATATTTATGGGGTCCACGTGGATCTATTCACGCACCACAAGAGCTTGCAATATATGTTCACATAGAAGGATTTAAAACGTCGGCAAAGGAGGTGGTTGGATTTACTAAAGGACTACGACATGAGTGTCCTCTACCATCTGGGCAAGGCTAATGTAGTTATTGATGTATTTTAGCGGTGCTCTCTATAGAGAGTGTCCACGTTGACGAGGGAAAGAAGGAGTTGGTTAGAGATGTCCATCGATTTGCAAGGTTGGGAGTTAGATTGATCTACTCGACTAATGGCAACATTATCAAGGCGTGTTGGGTCGAATTGTCCATAGTGGCTGATGTCAAATCTAAGAAAGATGAGGCTCCGACTTTGGAGGAAGTCAAGGAAGCAAAGGCGGAGTCAAAACAGGAGCTTTTCCCAAGGGGGAGATGGTGTGCTAACATACTAGATCCGACTATGTGTTCTGCATGCTGATAATTTGAGATAATTGAGGGTTTGATATAGCCCGAGGCACATGGCACCAGATACTCCATTCACCTAGGATCCACGAAGATGTGTCCGGGACTTGCGAGAAATCTATTGGTGGATGGTATGAAGAAGGATATTGCGGAGTTTGTAATCAGATGTCCAAACTCAAAGAAGTGAAAGGGAGCATCAAAGGCTTGGAGGCGTGCTTCAGATATTAGCATTCTACTTTGAAGTGGGAGGAAATAAATGTGGATTTTTTTGCTGTGCCTACTCACTGCCGCCGACACTATGACTCCATTTGGGTGGTGGTAGACAGCACTAAGGCAGCACTTCCTACCCGTCAAGACCACGAACATGATGATTATGCCAAGTTGTATTCTCGGGAGTTTGTTCGACTTCATGGAGTTCCCTTGTCTATCATCTCTAACTGAGGTACTCAGTTTACCTATTAATTTTTTGGCGATCTCTTCTAAGGGACTTGGGATGGAAAGTTAATGCTATACTTTCCATCCGCAAACAAAAAACAGTCATCAACATTTCACCTCAAAGATAACAGTTTGAGGCAAAAATATTCAAAAAAAGTAGCTGATGATCATTTGTACTTAATCAAGTTTTATTATAATAACAACTATCACTCCAAAATCCAAATGGCGTCGTTCGAGGCTCTTTACGGCAAAGGTGTAGATCTCCCATCGATGGCCTGGAGGTTGCGAGGTAGCGCGATAGGGCGTATTTGGTTCACGAGGTGATGGGTGAAGGTTCAATTGATATGGACTCGTTTTGAAAACCGCTAAGAGTCATCGTAAAATGTTATGCCAATATGAGGAGAAGAGACTTGGAGTTTAATGTGGATGACAGCTTCTAAAGGTATCTCCTATGAAGTGGGGTCATGGTTTGGGAAAAGGGGAAACTTCGTCCCCTATATGTTGGTCCTTAATGTGTTATGAGAAGACTTGGTAAGGTGGCATATGACTTGTCAGAATTAGTCAGTTCATCCCATTTTTCATGTATCGCTCTTGAAAAGGATTGGCCGATCCACCAGTAGTCCCTGTGAGACGCTGTTGTAAAGGATAGCCTCGCCTATGAGAAATCGGTGAAAATCTTAGATCATCAAGTCTGTAAGATAAGGAACAAATAAATAGCTTTAGTGAAGGTATTATGGAGAAATTAGCATGTTCAGGAACGGCGTGAGAAGCCAAGGCGGATATGATGGCTAGATATCCACATTTTTCTCATCGGCTTAGTCTTTACTTTTTCTGAGGTGCTGTTTTTTTTCCTAAGACTCTATCTAGTTTTTATGTTCAATCATGTGTGCAAGTTTCTTTATGTGTGTATGAATGTGTATGAGAAGTATAAGATCAGTTCATCCATTTGGTTTATTTGAGTCATTCCGCGTGAAAATTTCGATCAAACATCACTATACACATGATAACAGTGTTTGTCGCTGTTTCAACATTTGAGGATGAATGTTTCAAAGGCAGATATTGAACACCTGGGAAGGCCTAAGAATAGACTCCGGGGTTTAATTTGAAAAGTAGAAATCGGCAATGAGCACAAAGACGGGTGACCCAACGACTGTGGCTGATGCTCACGCATGCCGAGTCATTGGGTGGCTTATGGGAAGTTCAGGAAGCAGCTGGAGACAATGGTGGTAACGACTTGCTGTCCGGAACAACGAGTCGCTTTTACCAATCGTTGGAAGGATTGGACTTATGCCGGTGGAAACAACTGAGCATTCCACGACTATCAGAGAGGAAACAGTCCTGCTGTTTCTAGTTGTTGTCTCGAGGGTTAAGGACTCAGTCCATTCAAACACATGGAGACTATGACTCGTTGGATGCCAAATTTTTCACGAGTCATGGTGAGCTCGTGGAAAGAGTCAGATTTGGTCAAGGGCTGACAACGTCGATCCAACAATCCATTGATTGAAACAACGACTCATCCTATGACTAAGGAAAGAATCTGAGGATGTTTATGATGTAGTGGACCCAACGACACAATACCACGAGTCGTAGGCTGCATGGCTCCTTGGGCCGGTCGTTGGTCCGCCCGAGCAAGATTCAAATAATTTTAAGGGCATTTTTAACTTTTCAAAATTTTAGGATCCTAAACTACGACATTTTGATATTTTTAAGGGAGTGAGACAAGATGAGTTAATTCCTTTATGCATGCCCATTCATGCAAAGTTTGGGAAAGATTTCTTGGAGATTCAAGGTCTTCATCCCCAAATTTATCAATTTCTTTGTGGGCATTCAAGGAACCTCGATATCAATCCATTCCTGTGCACGTAGGGTTTAGAATGGCTGAAATTTCCTCACCCATGCCCAAATTTTGATTTAAATCATGAATCCTCCTACTCAAGTTCTACGGCGTTTTACCTAAATGCATGAAAAGGTGATTTCTCTTTATGGGTATACTCTAATTGAGTTTTCATTATTGGAATTATGAATGATGGGCAGGTATTATATTATTTTCTCTAAATTATGTGTCAAGCTTTTTAAATATAAAATGCCCATTTGATGAAGGTTCATGAAAGTTATGATTTATGATGAATATGCAATATTTTAAATTTATTGATGACGGAAAAACATAAATTCAAGTTACCCATGTTTGGTGAGCATATTTAAAGAATTGAATATGATGAAGTATTGGGCAATGACCCACATGTTGAAAAATGATTTATGAAGCAAATTACATGATTTATTGATTTAGTTGGCCGATGAAAGTGGCCTTTGATTCTTGGCTAAGAATGCTTTAAAGGGGATCGATGATGATAAATGCTTATATTTTAGCCAGTGAATCTTAATACATGATGTTATTGATTTACGTATGAGCCTATATGCATATTTTTGGGAGCCGCGTCTAGCATCGAGCAACCCGGCTCAAAGGACTACGGTGTCTCATAACCACGCCCCACCGTGGGTTTGTAAATGATATGATGTATATGAAAATGATACCCAAATGTGATATCACGCCTAATGCACGATCCTCGCCTGGCAATCCAGGTCGACTCTCTTACTTAAGCGAGATAGTGGGGGATCATTAAAGGCTCTACCGATGGTGTAAGTTATGACAAGTCCTTCCTGCATTTTTCGCATATTTTATATTGTTATGTTTATGATACTTTGACACAAGTTATGTTTTGATAAAGTTTACTTACGATTATGATAATGAATGATTTGAAAGTCTTGAGCCTTATGTTTTCTTACAAAATTGGGCGATACAAGCATGAAGTCCTTCTCCTATGTCTATTTATGAGTTTATTATACTTTAACGTCCATTTTACTTACCCTCCATACTTAGTACATTCCACGAATTGACCGCATACTTTTTATGCTTTATCGTTTCATGATACAGGATCCAGATCTCAGGCTCATCTTCACCCCTAGTCCATCTCATCTTACGCTTTTATCTTATTAATGATCTTCATGTTTCGAGGGCCGTTTGAAAGACATTCATGTTATTTATGTTTCAATATTGGTCAGGTTAGTTAGGGATATTGTCCCATCAACCCATCTTATATAGAGGCTTTTAGACAAGTATGTAGGGTTTCAACTATGTATATGTCCAAGTATTTACGATGTTATGCTATAAATACGTTTCCGCTATGTTTTTATGATTATCATTCCGCTTATTTGAATGAGATTAGTTGTATGCATGAGCCATGGATCAACTTGGGGTCTCTCAAGTCCCCTGTCTCGTGTCTATGATCCGTGTGTATGTTCGGGCCATGACATGGAAGCTCTTTTCACAAGTCTCCAACCATTGAAACTCACTTCTTTTGGGTAAATTTATTCAACAGACAATGATGAAACCCCTCAATAAATCTCCGATAATAGCTAGCTAAACCGAAGAAACCCCTGATATCCGAATGATTCACCGGTCTAGCCAATTCTTCACCACTTCTATCTTTTGTGACTCTACCTCCATACACTTTCACTTGACACCACATGATCGAAAACGCCACCGAGTTCAACCAAAACTCGCATTTATTGAATTTAGCATATAACTCGGCAATCCTTAAGAGTTTCGTAGGCACCACCTCAAATGAGTGGCACGCTCCTTCGCTCTTAGAGTATATAAGGATGTCATGTCATGAACACAATCATGAACATATCCAAGTATGGCCTTTGAACATCTCTGTTCATCAAGTCCTTAAAGCTTTCAGAGCATCGTTAGTCCAAAATAAATACCTACAAACTCATAGTTACCATACCGAGTCCTAGAGGCTGTCTTAAGGATGTCACTCTCCCAAATCCTGAGCTGATGGTATCCAGATCTGAGATGTATCTTTGAAAAGCACTTAGCACCCCGAATCGTCAAACAAATCATCAATCCCAGGAGAGGGATACCGTTTCTGATGGTAACTTTATACAATTGTCGATAATCAATACGCATGTGAAGAGAACCATCTTTCTTGCGGACATGGAGAACCGTGCATCCCATGGGATTTGCTAGATTCCATGAATCCCTTGTCTAAAAGGTCTTTCAACTGCTCAAATTTTTAACTCAAGCTTGGGGCTCTTTTCCGTAAGGAGGAATGGATATAGGATACATATTGGGAAAAAGGTGTATACCAAAATGGAGTTCCTCTCGGAGGGATTCCCAGATCATCTGCGAACACTTATACACACATACTACTAGAATCGACCGTAAGTTGGGATCTCGGATGTAGCATCCTTAACCCTAACTAGATGGTATACGCAACCCTTAGAAATTATCTTTCTGTCCTTAAGGTAGGAAATGAAACAACCAATGTGCACAAACCTAAACTACCATTCCGTCTATGTCTTGTTCACCCGTAAATCTGAACTCTACCGCACAAGTTCTAGTAATTGATGAGGCATATCATGCAAATAGCAACCATGCCGAGGATAACATCAAAGTCGGTCATGGCAACCCTTACTAAATTCGAGGTGACTTTCAAGGATCGTGGACAGTAAGCATTTTCTATACACCCGTCTAGCTATAACCTAATCACCAACTATAACAGAGATCGAGAATGGTTCTGATTAAGATTTCGAACCGACTCAAACTACTAGCAACTTAGGTGTCGTAAAAGAAAAAGTTAGCCCCCGGATCTAACAATGCATATACATCAAGGTGGAATACTCGTGAAATACCACTCGACTACATCTAGGGAAACCTCCTCTGTTCCCGATGGGATGCTAGGGCATAGAATCTCTTTTTGGCACCGCTCGCCACCTCGTACCAGTAGATGCCCCCGTTGAGATGGGCATACCGGTGGAGCTACCGAACTGAAGCCGGGCCTCGCCCCTATCATGACCCCGTCTCGTCAGCGAACAATTTCTAAGCATATGTCCGGCTTCCCGCACCCCCAAGAAAGCACTTGTACCCACTGACACCCACCCACTTGTCCCCAGCCACATCTGCTACACTCAGAGGGTTGGTATCCGCGGTATGCTACTCCGACCTCTAGATCCCGATGCTCGTCCCATCTAATTACCCTTGGATTTGGATGGCTCACTTATAGCCGAAGGCACTAGGTTGAAGATCTTTGGTGGACTCGCCGTGTCCCCATTAGGTCTCTATTGGGAGAATACAAAGCTATCCGCATCGGCCCTCTTGGCCTCTCTCTCCGCTTCACTAATCTTTACCACCTCCATCTACAAGGCTTACAAGATTATCCGAGCAAAGTCAATGTCCTAATGAAGAATCGCTAGCCACTAGGTATTCGCTACCCCATGCACGAACCGACTTACTCGGGCCATCTCCCGATTTCACACCATCTTAGGTGCATACCTAGACAAGTGAGTGAATTCCATGGCGTGATCTCGCACTATCATCTTTCCCTGCTTTAGATTAACAAACTCGACCACCTCTTACTCCCTCATCTCCCGGAGGAAAGAACCGATCCAGAAAAGCGATATGGAATTCATCCTAACCGATATGGTCTGCTTCAACTACTCTACTAACCTTCCATTGCTTGAATGAAATGTGCGCAACCCCCTTCAACTTGTACGAAGCTAAATGGACGCACTCTTCCTGCTACCCCCATAACTGGGGTGATCTTCAAAACCTCCTCAATGAACTCATGGATCCTCGTCCACCTTCGACTCCAAGGAACTAAGGTGGGTTTATTCTGTAAATCTCTCGACTCTTGTTGTTGCTGCATTCTCATTCCAAGGGACATGCGCTATCGTCTTCTAATTCACTGGGGTGTCGGTCAAGGCCTCGCTAACATTCGAATGGCCGCCCGAACTCGTGGTGGGCAACCGGTCTGTATATACTCCTAGTGGGCTGGGCGGCCTCGTTGGTCTATCTCCATAGCCATTCCCATGGCCATTCCCATTTCTCGTTTCTCCTTCTATTAACTCAGGAGGCATGATTCTGCAAACGCGGCAGCGAGTTAGAAGGATAGAGATACATTTCATCGCACGACTTAGATCATGAAAGAAGGAAACATTTCCTAAACGCCTCATAGCTTTCGCCATAAGTGTAGCCTCTTCACACCCATGAAAAATACTCTACTTAACGTGGCTTTCAGACACCCTAGGACACTTCAAAATCTAATGCCTGGGATAACAAGTTTTTCACAATCCAAACATAAATTCTGGGAGCAAGACACGGGATGAAGAATCCCGAGAGGCTCCAAGTTGACCTGTATGGCATGTACATAGCATCTAACTCATTCAAATATTACGGAAGATCATCAAGAAATAAAATAGCATAAGTCTAAACATAATATAACATCTCGAATAGATACAAGTCTAGAGCTAAATAAAAACTATGTCCAAAAAGTTTCCCAACATCGAAGAGTGATGGGACAGACCCCAACTAATCCCCAATAGTCTCGAAAACTGAAAAGATGAAATACAACTGATAAGAAGGGCCATCTAAGATGAGGACTCACCAATCGAGATCGGGAAGCTAACTCTAAAAATCTAACTAGCGGCGGGATCGATCCTGGAATATCAAAAGTCTATATCATAAAATGATACAGCATAGAGCATGCGGTCAGTACGTGAATGTACCAAGTATGTGAGGTAAGTAAAAATTGCTAAACAAGTAAAAATCATTAAACATTCATCAATATAAAACATAATCTAAAAAAAGATTCTGAGAATAGGTCTTGCATGCTATTTTTCGAAATCATGATCCGATCATAACCGAATATCATAACATGATCGAATGACCCCAAAACTGAAAACCGATAATCATTAGTAAAATTGAACATTGGGTCAAACTCAAGTAAAAATATAATATCAAGGATTGACGTGCATGCACACTGAAATCATGAGGAATAATGAGAGACTCTTCATATAACCGACATTACCAAGATAGAGCTTATGTGGTGTTGACTATCACACTCTAGTGGGCAGAGCTTTCCAAATCCTTTGTAGGTCTAAGGGCGCTACCATGATATTGATATCAAGCTGAAGGCCCCTTGGTGGCAAAGGCAAACTCATAAGGAGGTCCCGATAATATGAACATGCCTACGTTGGCGCATAGTTCTAAGTGAGGGTTGGATCGACCCCAGCCTACATGGTGCTAAGCACTACTCCCAAAACATGCATATGCTTCATTATTTTTTAATGAAGCCGACTCATCATCTAGTGACTAAGTAGAGTAATAAAGTACATGCATAAATCTCAAATCATAACATGAGGAGACTAGGCTCAAACAATACCACAAGCTTAAAATAATGGGAGTCTTGACTCTAAAACCATGTGATAAGATATTTAGTGAAATCATAAGACATACTTAATCATATGGGTTTGCCCAAAACATGAAAATGCTTGAAAGAAAGTTGTTTCACTTTGTAAACATGAACATGAAATTGGTATTTCGAAATCATACTTTCTTCATAACATCTCATCAGCGCTTTGTACACATACTATAGATCTCAATTTCATAAATTTATATGGATGGGCATTATAGTTTAGAAAACCTAAAACATAATTTATAATTTATAATTTAAAACACTATAAAATTTGCCTATTTGTTATATCCCGGGAACCCAAGGATCAGCACCGGGAGTAAAAATGGTGAAAACTAAAATTTCACACCAGGTCACAGACTATTTCGTGAGGAGGCTCATGAGAGGTGACCACGAATCGTGAGGTACCTGTGGTTCAGCATGGCTGGAAGGATTTGAAGAGGAGACAACATGCATGACCATGTGTCATGTTGTGCCTCACGACTCGTATAGTCACCCGTGGCCTAGACTGACGCTGGGATAGGCTTTTGGGTAGTGTTGAGCCGTATAGTGACCACTATGCCAGTTGTGGTCACCCACCATGATTTGTGATGTCCTCGTGGATCCCAAGGGTGATATTTTTGTAGTGTACTACGACTCAGCCACGAGTCATGGCCCCTCATACGAGTCGCTAACTTCATTAGACCCTTTGGTAGTTATTTTCAACGAATTAGTAAGGGATTTTTCATAAATTCGTAAGATCATAAGGCTTAAAACTACAACGTTTTGCTATGAATAGGGAAATTTAAAGGAGTTAGTTCAGTTTTAACCTCATTCATTCATGCATGCAAGGTAGGGGAAGTGGAGGAGTGATTCAATCTTAGCATTCATCAATTCATTACAACTTCTTCTTGGGTTATCAAGAGATGTTAAGACAAAGTTATTCCCATGTATGTAGGGTTCTCACTGCTATTTCTTCCACACCTATGCCCTCCTATGATTTTTACAAAGTTTCATAAAAACTCATGGGGTTTTGTAATTGATATATTTAAAATCTACTGATTTGGTTATGGGTTTGTGAATTGAAAATCTTATCATAATCTATGGGTTTTAATCAGCTTTTCTGATTTAAATTAATTATAATATATTATTGATTTGAGGTTCATGTAGCTGCTTCACTCATGCATGCCCCATGATAGATTGATTTATAATTCAATTACCCATTGATGATAATTATAAACCCAAAATGAATTATGATTTTAATCATGAATTTATTATGTTATCCATTATGATTCTATGAAATTCAAGCTATATGCATTGGCTTACTTAGTATGTACGAGCTCATGAATCATGAATTATGTTTCGCCAACTCACTGCCTATGTCATTGCTAGTTTATCTATGTACAAGTATTTTTATGATTTCTATGATTTACTAGCCCATAAATTCATGCATGTTATACTATGAGAACTATATACGTTTTGGGAGTAGTATCAAACACCGAGTTGGTTCGGCCTGGGTTCTACCTTCGGACTCATAACTACGTGCATCGTAGGTATGTTTGGGACTATGGGATTGTCCTCAGCCCAAATAGCTCCTTTTCATGGTGATATCACACTTTCATGGTTCTACCCTTTGGCAAGGAAAGAACACCCTCCCGATAGTTTACAAATCGGGCTTTATGTGTGCTCATATGGGCTATGTCGGTTAAGAGAATCTCCCAATGTTCCTCATGATTTATGTATGTTTATGATTATGTATATGGGATCAAGTCATGTTAAATAATACTTTTCTCTAGATTATGATTACGATTGTATTATGGATGTATTGAAAACATTGAGCCTTATGTTATGATACGATATAATGATATAAGCATGATGTCCCAATTTTATGGATTATTTATGAGATTTCTATATTTTAAATATCTGCTTTACTTCCCATGCATAATTAGTACATTCCAAGCAATTGACCACATACTTTCTATGATGTATCATTTATTATAAAGGACCTTAGCTCTTAGGCTCACCCCTCCTTAGTAGTGTTTCGAGATTGCTATCGGGCCAGCATATGGTGAGTCCTCATGTTCCGAGGGCCATATGCTTAGACTCTATGCTTTTCTTTCGGCCAAAAATGTTAGGTTAGTTGGGGAATTGTCCATCAACCCGTTCTTTCATGATTAGAGGCTTTTCATACTATTAGTTGTATTCACGTCGTGTATGGATTACGTGTTGTCCTTTCTCCATATTTATTACATGTTAATGTTTTCTTATGTTAAGTATTTCACTTATCTCGATCGGGAATAGATGGTACTCATGCCATGGGCTGACTTGGATCTCGGGTCTTTGTCCCATGTCTACGATCCCGGTGTACGTTTCTGATTGTGACAAACTTGGTATAGAGCCATAGGTTTGAAGTGTCCTAGGCATTCAAAGTCCGTGTTAGTTAGAGTCTTTTTCATGGGTGAAGCGCGCCACACTTATGACGAAGAGGCTACTAGGCGTTTAGAAATGTTCCATTCTTTCATGATCTATGTCGCGATGAAAGTCCTCTACCCTTCTAATTCATGCTATTCGTGTTCACAGAATCAGCTAGCCCCCACCCGCTCACGAGGAGCAGTACCGTAGCCTACTGTGCATCGCCGACTTTAAGCCGATTCGATGATAGCACAGCCATGACGGTTCAGGTTCAAAATCATATAGTGGCATATTACTCCTTAGAATGGAAATGCGGCGCAGCCAGGGTGAGACTTTGAGGATGAGCCCACCGAAGATTTATGGGGTCGACATCGCACAAGGATTCCCATGATTTCATTGAGGAGATTTTGAAGATCACCTGTGTTATGGGGTGAACAATGGAGTGTGTCGACTTTACCTCCTATCAACTCAAGGGGGTGGCTCATATTTAGTATAAGTAGTGGAGACATGCTGTGGTAGTTTATGGCAGTCCGATAGGTTGGGAATAGTTTCATGTGGCATTTTGGATCAATTCTTCCCGTGAGATGAGGACCTCAAAGTGGACAAGTTTATTAATTTTGAAGTAGGGAAACATGTTCATTCAGGGGTACGTGATTGGAATTCACCCGATTATCCAACATGCTCCAGAGTTGGTGGCGGATCGAGGGCTCAGTAAGCGGTTTTTTGCAATGTGGGTGCTGATTACTTAGAAAAGTATTGCAGGATCTCTATGCTTCATCCGGGCATTGATTTTCCTTGGAGCATATTGCATGCAGAGAAAATGTAGTTATCTACCGAAGGCAGATTGAGGCCAAGAGAGACAGACCGACAGTTTATGGGGTTTTTAGGTCGTCGAGGGGTGGACAAAGGTTTGGCCAGCACTCAACACAGCCTACCACTCAGCCCCATCATCGGCTGCCCGCCATCTAGGTTTAGAGGAGATAACAGGAGTAAGGTTTCAAGCTCGAGGGTTCAGGTAGCATGCGTATAGAGCGCACTTTTCAACCTAAGTGAAGTGGCAGCAAGAATCATCCTTAGGAGGTTCTTAGTTGGCTCAGACATATGCCCGGGTGTGGCAAACCCTGTGCTAGACTTAGGGATTGCCTCTCAACCAGATTAGGGTCGGAGGAGCCGTAAGACAGTAGTCACCTGCTCTCCAGTAGAACGTTCCCTTAGTAAGGTGCCTCTACTAGTTCGCAGGTAGTAAGCGCCTAAAATAGGTTTTATATGCTTTAGTTCCCCTCTAGGAGTAGGAGGCTTGGTTTGATATGGTCACTCGGTATGTTGCAAGTATTCCATATTGTTACTTATTCCTTGTTAGATCTAGGGAGCTATGTTATATTTCATGACTCCTTATATTGCTAGTAGTTTTGGAGTTAGCCTTGAAACTCGTCGACCGGCGCCCAGTGTCTACTCCAATTCTGACCTCCGTGAGACATAGTAGAGTTAGCTATGATTAACTTGACCTTGTTTTGGGAATTTATTGGTTGCTTGTATGTTAATTGTTCGATTGTAGAACCTGGTTAGTAGAGTTCAAGTTTCTGGGTGAGCTGGTCTTGGAGTGGAAGGGTAAGTAGCCGTGCCATCCGGTCGGTTTATTTCATGTGGCTATGGCCAGAAAAGTGATTTCTAAGGGCTGCATGTATCACCTAGTTAGGGTTATACGTGGAGTCCGAGACCCCAACTATCTGGTCGTCCCGATAGTGTGTGAGTATCTAGAGGTTTTTCAATGAGAGAAAATTGATTTAACATTGATCTTTTACTTGATACACAACCTATCTCTATTCCTCCCTACGATGGCTCTCTAACTGAATAAAGGAGTTAAAGGGATCGATTGAAAGATTTATTAGACAAGGGCTTTATTAGACCAAGCAAATCTCCATGGGGTGCACCAGTGTTATTTTTTCTCGAAGAAGGATGGTTCCCTTCGCATGTGTATTGGATTAATGAATTGAAACAAGGTCACCATCAAGAAAGGTAACGTTACCCAGATCGATTATATTTTTTGACCAACTTTATGGTGCCAAGTGTTTCTCCAAGATAGATCTCAAATCCGGGTATCACCAGCTCAGGGTTCGGGAGAATGATATCCCGAAACCGCAACTTTCATGGACTTGATGAAGAGGGTTTTCAAGAAATATCTAGACATATTCGTGATCGTGTTCATCGATGATATCCTTATATACTCTGACCGAGGAGGAGTATGCCGCTCACTTGAGATTAGTGACCTCAAGGATTGTAAGTTGTATTAAGTTTAACAAGTGTAAATTTTGGCCGGACTCCGTGGCATTCTTGGGCCATGTGGTGTCAAGTGAGGGCATAAGGGTGGATTCTCAGAAAATTGAGGCGGTGTAATTAGCCCCGACCGGCAGAATCCTCATATATTTTGAGTTTCTTGGGCATGGAAGGATACTACCGGATATTCGTAGAGGGTTTCTCCTCACTTGCGACCCTATTGAATAGGTTGACATAGAAGAAGTAAAGTTTCAATTGTCGGAAGCCTGTGAGAAAATCTTTCAAGAGTTGAAAACTCGACTCACTTCAAAGACTCGCCGTTGACCCTACCCGAGGTAGCCCAATGGTTTTGTAATATATTGCGATGCTCCGGAGAATTGGACTTGGTGTGTTGATGCGGCATGGGGAAGTGATAGCCTATGCCTTAAGAAAGCTTAAGGTCCATGAGAGGAATTACCTGACGCATGATTTTTAGTTGGTCACTGAGGGTGTTTGATTTGGAAGATATGGCGGCATTACTTCTATGGGGTCCATGTGTGATGTGTTTATGACCACAAGAGCTTGCAATATGAGTTCACGCAAAGATCTCAATCTTCGACAAAGGAGGTGGTCGGAGCTATTTAAGGACTACGATATGAGTGTTCTTTACCATCCTAGTAAGGCTAATGGTGGCAGACAGACTTAGTAGGCTCTCTATGGAGAGTGTGTCCCACGTGATGAGGGAAAGAAGGAGTTGGCTAAAGATGCCGATCGACTAGCAAGGTTGGGAGTTAGGTTTGTAAAATCAACGGATGGTGGCGTTGTTGTGCAAAATGACTAATCATCCTGGTAGTGGATGTGAAAGCTTGGAAAGATGATGATCCGATTTTTGGTAAAGCCGAAGGAAGTCGTTCGATTAAAAAAGGTAGAGGTCTTCAAAAGGGGAGATGGGGTGCCGCAGTACCAGGTTGTCTATATGTTCCGATGTTGATAATTTGAGGGACCAAATATTGCATGAGGTACATGGATCGTGTATTCTATCCATCCGGGTGCCACCAAGATGTTTCATGATTTGCGAGAAATATATTTGTGGAACGGGATGAAGAAGGATATTGCAGAATTTGTTGCCAAGTGACCAACCGTCGCAATTGAAAGTCAAACATCAAAGGCCTGAGGCATACTGTGATATTAGCATTTCTACTTGGAATCTCTAAGAGATTAATATGGGATTTACCACATGCCTACTCGTACTCGCCAACACTATGATTCCATTTGGTGGTGGTCGACTAGGTTGATCAAGGATGCACACTTCCTACCAACCAAAACCAAAGATTCAGCGAACGATTATGCCAAATTATATATTCTAGAGTTGGTTCAACTTCATTGAGTGCCCTTGTCTATTTCATCGAGGTACTTAGTTTACCTCCCGCTCCGTGGCCTTTTCTCTAAGGGCGGGCTTGGGACTCAGTTAAGCTCAACACAGACTTTCATTTGCAAACGGATAGCCAAGCTTCGAACGAACAATCCATATCTAGAGGATATGTTTAGAGCATGTATGATGGATTTCAAAGGTAGCCGATGATCATTTCTGTCTCTTGATCGAGTTTGTTTATAATAACAACTATCACTATAGTATCCAGATGGCACCATTCGAGGCTCTTACTGTGGAGGTGTAGATTGCCCATAGGGGATAGTTCGAGGTTGGTGAGGTAGCGATGATAGGACTTGGATTCGCTCATGAGGCCATGGTGAAGGTCTTCGGGAGATAAGGGACAAATAAAACCACTTAGAGTCATCAAAAGTCATATATGAATGTGAGAAGAAGAGATTTGGAGTTTGAGGTAGACGATTTGGTATTTCTAAAGGTATCCTCTATGAATGGAGTCATGTGGTTCGAAAAGAAAGGAAATCCCGCCTCCCCGCTATATTTGTCCATACCGAATTAAGAGAAAATTTGATAAGGTAGCATATGAGTTGGACCTGCCCTTAGAGTTATCTTCGGCATCCCGTGTTTACTTGTCGCTTTTGATGAAATTCTTGGGAGATCCACTCTAGTAGTCCCAATGGACAACATCTCAGGGAGATAGCCTCAATTATGAGGAAGTTCCAGCTTGTAATCTTGGATCGTCATGTTTGGAGGATGAGGAACAAAGATGAAGCCAGAAGGTGTTGTGGAGAAACCAACATGTTGAGGGAGCTAAATGGAAGTCAAGTGGCTATGATGGATAACTACCCTCATCTATTCCCTACCTACCAATTTCGCCAGGTACGTAGCACGAAATATCTAATCATTTTTCATGTTCGCCTATGTGCGTAAGTTTGATTTATGTTATGATGGGATGATGTGATGTTTGAATTCGGTCGCCTATGTATTTCTGTTCGGAGGTAGCTTATTCCGCCAATTTTCGATTTAAAATGATCGCATTTTCATATGATAAATGTTTAATTTTGTGTTTTCTCTCGTGTTTACCATTCAAGGACAAATGTTCTAAGGGGGATATAACACCCCCGAAATTTTTTCGATGATTATTTGATGTTTTTATACTAGGTTAAGGAGTACGGGTTGTATATTGCTCATAGATAAAAAGGAAAATGTGTACGATCAAAAAACCAAAGAGTATGTGAAGTTCATAAGTATGTGTCCACTTTAAAACGATCATGTCTCCCAATATATAATGAATTAAAAAGCCCTAATTACCTTTTAAATTTAAGTTCTTTGAATCTAGTTTTCATAACATCAAACCTCTTGTCAATCGGAGTTTGGAGTAAACGTTGCGGGCATTTTACCGAAGAATCGCGAGCGGCAACGCGGCATGGCGCCCTTAGCGCCCACCACCCTATTTACTTAAAATCTGATTCTTCACTTGTAGAAAACATTTTCAGCTAAATATAAATCGACCATCTTGCTAGGGATTCATTTCTCTCTCAATTCCAGCAGCTAGGACAAAGAAAATCAAGGAGGAACATCGCTGCATTACCTTGCCAAGTATGTTAGGGGCTGTTTTGGAGCTCGTTTTGGAAAGGTTTTGAAGATGTTTTTCTGCTTTTCAAAATCTATTTGGACTGCCTATATATCCATATTTGAGTAGGTGTTGAAATCAGGAGAAAAGGCAAGTATTTCTCCCCTTTAAACCCTCTCAAATTGTAAAGCGAAAATCTGGAAATTAGCAATAAGGGAGCTGCCGATGGATCGTTGTGAGTCAAGTGCTTTTGCACGTTTTCCTTAGGCGTTTTGTCTGTTTCTATTTCTTGAATTATACTTCATATTGAGAGGTATAATTACAGAAAAACTAAGGTAAAATTTCCCTCTTGTTTCTCCCTCAAAAGTTAGTAAAAACTAGTTGAGAAAATGGCTAAATGTTATTAATGTTGCCGTAAGTTGTTTTTGCTATTGTGACCGCCTGTTGGGTTATTTTGGATGCATTTTTTTGATATTGAGTAAGATTTTCGTTGGCCTGTAAAATCACTGGATTAAGGAGGTTATAGGCTGATCATTGAGATAGGAAATTGGTTAGAGAAAGTTCTTTTAAGCACGGACGGTGTTGTGAATCCATGAGCCAAAGAACCTATTTAAAAGTCCCGAGAAAGTATGCAGCTTCATTTAAGCCTTAAAGTTCCATGTTTTATTGAGGATAAATGTTAAGATTATGCCTATAGAAGTGAGACATTTAATGTGATATTGTGTTGATTGTTGTCATAGTTGTAGATTCAGTTGGAGACCCCTGTGCATTGTTATCTCGGTTCATAATTTATGTACGTTTATATATGTGTGATGTGAAATGTGTTTAAAGGTCTGGTTTCTAACCGAAATTGGTGAAAGAGCCAAGATGAGGATGTGTGTAAACGATTTAAGCCACATAAAGACGTCGCAAGCTGTCGAGGGTAAACGAGCTTGTCGAATTAGGATTACCTAGTTATGGTTGTCCTTTATCTTATGTGTATGTTATGAAATATGTTAGGCCAAGGGGAGATTTCGTAATCCCTTTCTCCTAAGATGAACGACAAGCTACTGAGTTTCTAAGCTCAAATGTCCTTTAAACACGATCTATAAATTTTTTTGAAAATCATAGGTCATTCGTAGTCTTTATGATTTATGCTTTTAATACATGCATTTAAGTTCTATTTTCTATCTTTACACGTCGATGGGCCCAGCTATGCATTACTTAAGTAGGCCAATGCAGCTACATGTTTAATATTCATCATTTCTATATTGTACATATTGAGTTGGTCCAATATAAGACATATCGGCTCCATTTAGAGATTCTGTCTAAGATTATTGATTTTACCCTCGATGTGGCACACAGCGGGACAAATTTTTACCCCTATTGTACAATCGACCGGGAGGCATTTTTATTTTTACCCCAATGTGGTACAATCGGGCTGAAGAATTGTATATAGATTTTATGGTCGGTTGTCTGCTGGCATTTCAGTTATATTCTTTTGTTACATTAGATGGTTGCATTTACACTTCAATATTGAGTTATTCTCAGTTTCGCTGTGATTCCGGTTGTTACTACACCTATTTCTAGCCTAGTTATCATTTTTATCTTACATGTTTACAAGCCAAATTTTTATATACCAATACATTTTATTCGTATTGACGCCCCTTCATCTTAGGACCCTTCCCGCAATCGTGTTGCAGTGCACAGGCCGAAGCTCAGATCATCGAACGTAGTAGGAGCCAAATTTCAGCGGAATAGTGGTATGTTCCTCTTCCAGAGCCATGTCCTTAGTTTGGACTATTCTGCTTCTTGTGTATATCATGGGCAGGCCGGCCCCGCCCCGTGCATTTCTCAGTTTGTTTACTCGTAGAGGCCGATGTGGACTAGTTTGTATAGTAGTATGGGTTGTGTAGCTGTATTTGCTTATCAATGCTTTTGTTTAGCTTTATTGTATCCTTTGTCGACTTTCCAGTTGCATATTTATAATTGTCAAGGCATTATTGGCCCAAGTATTTATCTTGGTCAGTTGTGACATGTGGCTTGGTCAGCCTTAGTTACATTTATAGATGCTATATAGTCGGCTTCTCGATGACCATGAGCCGAGTGCCATTGCGCCCTACCCAGATCCGGGGCGTGATAGAGTTTGAATCGAGCTAAGTCGTGTCCTAGGGAGTCCACAAAGCCATGTCTAGTAGAGGATTGCTTATGGATATGTTGTGCAACATAGCGACAATCAAAGAGGCTACAGACATTTAGGAATTGTTTCACTTCTTTTTAATAATAGTTTATGCTATAGGTCGAGCTCATAAGTACTGTGATATCTAAATCTTGTTATGGTTTCAGAGTATGCCTATGACAAGGAAGATGACTACAAGGTTGATTGGCAAAGCCGTTGGGAAGGATAATAGTATCCTCTAGTGGATCGTAGAGACAAGTAAGAGCCTGCAGGGAATCTCCCGCCCGCATTACAGTTCCTGCACCAACTAGAGCAATGGCAGATAGACTTCCAGCTCTCCCCAAGCACTGCCAGCATTTCTGAGGGTAGTAGAGTGGAAGACCCTTCCATGCTCCTCCGTGGTACTCTAATTGTGCCTAAGGCAAAAAAGGTCTTGAGGAGTCAAATGGATGGCTCATAGCAAAGAAAGCTCAAGAGCGACTATTAGAGGCTAGGGAGAGACATAGAGGAAAGACAACTGAGAGTTCTAGGGCCCATGAGTTCTTGGAATTTGAGCCCCTATACAACTGACGTAACCGAGCGTGGATCCTCGTGACTTTATCGATCGACTTATAGGGTGTTAAAGGTTATGCGAGCTAAAAATGACTCGAGGAAGTAGAGTTGGTGGCCTTCACATCACATGATGTGGCCATATTGTTGTATAAGGCTTGGGCTCGATCCAGAGTGAGCTGGGATGCAACACCAGCCGAGTGGGAAGAGTTCTCTCGAGGCCTTTATGCACCACTATCTACCTCGAGTCGACAGCTCGCGATGAGCAAGAGTTTTCACCTAGAGCAAGGAAGTATAAGTGTTCCTGAGTAGTGTCTTCTGTTTTTAATTCTCTTACTAGGCATATACCTCACGTGGTTCAATCAATGGACGATAGGGTTCATCCATTCTCAAGAGCAGATGGACACCACGAATTCAGGCGCCCAGAGGTCGAGGATTTGGTTCATCAATTACGGATATCAAAGACAAAGAAGTAATGAAAGAGAGCTTGGACCCTGGGTCTCATAGAGGGCCACTGTGGTGACCAGGATCAAGCCATCTGCCAGCCGCTAGGCCAATAAGGAGGCCACACCTAAGTTTCGTGGAAAGAAAATGGACAAAGGCCCACCCATCTAGCTCTCCACGATGTGAGCGGGCGGGGCAAAGGCAAACACTATTGCCGCCTTGTCCCAAGTGTGGGAAATCTCATTCATGTCAGTTGTCGTTAGGGACCGTAATGTATGTTATCATTGTGGGTCAAAGGATCTGGGGAATATTTATATGCCCAAGTGATACTTCAAATGCATCATTTTTCTTGTTTATCCAACAATGTTTGTACTTTCTCATGTAAATTGTAGGAGAGTGTGAATTTATACTAACCAACATGATTAGCGTTGTTTTGCAGGAAAAACGTACTTTTTTATGGAGCTAAGATGCATGTTGGGAGGAATTGGAGATGGACTCGGGAGAAAGCAAGGAATTGGCCAAGGGAAGCAAGAAATTTAGAGGCTCCGCGATGGAGCCGTGTCACGCGAATGCGGATGCATTCTCGTCCGAGATTTACCTCGCTGCAAAGACGTTAGGCCCGCGTTCGTGCCGTGGCACGTTGACTCCAATTACCTGAACTTGACATTCCAGTGAAGGGTAGCGTCGCACCGCGTCACGCTGGGCAAGCTCCACGCTGTATGTCCGTGTCACATTGGGGATACAATTACCTAGACGGCGAAATTACGATAGCCTCCGCGTTTGCACCGTGTCATGGAGGCAAAGGTTCGCGATGAATTCCTCATGACACGCGTTGCTTGTTATTCGGGAAAAAATTCCCACCAAACTAAATAGAACACTTAGGTTCATTTTTAATTATTCTGACTTGGTGGAGCAAGAACGTGGTTACTGGCACAGGGACGAAATTCGTAGGGTTTTTCTCTATCCCTTTCTCCTTTCTTTCAATTGTTTGTATGATTTACACTCATTTAACGATGTTTAATCCACACAAATGAGTGGCTAATTTTATTTCTTGCTGAGGTTATGAATTGTTGTATTGAAATGTAATTGTTGATCATCTCGTTTTTTCATCTTTTCTTCAATGGTTGTTCTATTAATTTTTGTTCTTACTGCATTAATGTTTGGCCAATGTTAACGATATCTAAAAAGTCCTAAGCCACTGCTGAGCACAAAATTTGAAAGTTGTGAATTAATAGATAGATCTTTTCTTAGTTTGGCAAAATTGAGAATTGATTTACCTTCAGATAGAAATATACTCGAAAGTCGTATTAGTCAAGTGTGGACCGGTTTTGTATGGCTAGAACAGGAATTTTCATCAAGCGTAAATGTAGTTGGAAGGTTCATGATTCTTAAGCTGCTTAAATACGAGAGTTTTAATCTGAAGGCATAAGTTCCGACTAGCAACCTGGGAGAAAAGATAAACCAATTTGTATCGATAATTAATTTCCTTTACATGTCTGCTTTAGCCTCAAGATGCTCACATTCATAGCTCAAAATTTACTTGTATATTATTTTAAGCCTTAGTATAAAATTAGATAACGAAAATATAAAACTGCTCTTTACATTGGTTGTCTCGTATTTAGAGTTACAGTAAAATTGACACTTGAGCAGATTTTTGCCCCGTAGCCCGCTCCCGTGGGATCGATACTGTCTTACTTGAGCCACTTACTACTTGTTCGACCACGTGCACTTGCGTGTAGTCATCCGGCATGTACCGAATGTTTTTGGCGTTTGCCGGGGATCGGCAATTGGCAAAATTCTCTTAAGTGTTATTACAAATTCGATATATGTCAGACAACGTGGTCTTTGTGTTTGTTTTAAATTTTTTGATTTTTTTCGATACCATTGTTGACATGACATCGTGGAACACAAATGTGTTAAATGGTGAATACTCATATTTTGACGAACCTTTTCTGAATTTCGGAGGACACCACCGGTGGCAACATTGTAACACATGCAACATATGTGGTGGTCAAGATGGCCATTGGGATGGCTGTACGAATGCATACGCCCCTACCCCGAGCCCCCCTACTATGATCCTTTGTTGTTTTTGATGAATATAGTATGTTTAAAAATGAGGACTTGGGACGCCAAGCCCGAATAGAAGACATGTCAAAACAACTCGAAAGCAATCAGAAGCACATGAAGCAATGGCAACATTGATAGGTTCAGGAAGAGGAGAATGCAGAGGCTCTAAAGGATGAGCGTTAAATTCACTGAGATGATTGCCGAGGGCCGAAGCTTGTGATCAATTGCAGTGACAGTTGTAGGGGATATTCAAGAGGAATTACAGAAGACAAGTGGTGAATCTTTCAGATGAAGCCCAACATTTAGAACCTCGAGTGTCCCCGTGATGAGCTCATAATTATAGAAAATTCGTTCAGGGAGAAGATAGAGTATACCCCATTTGACACCAAAGGAGAGATAAATGTTGATGCGGAGAAGAGGTATACAAGCAAGGAGGTCAATCACACAGCAGCTGTAATCAAGGCATTAGACCCCACTCAAGCATTTTTCTACCTTGAGTTTGGTTGACGACATAGAAATAGAGTCTTCCAAGCTTATAGATAAATGTCAAGAGGAGGACCAAGCCCCATATATTCTCGAAATTTGCCGATTCCAATAGACAAATGACTTCACTTACTTAAGGGCCAATAAATGCCAAAGGCGACATCTATTGCTTGGTCCTTACAATTTTTCACCACCACCCCGAGAGCATAAGAGGAAATTAGAGAAGAAATTAGGGTGAGATTCATATCCTCAAGGTGGAGGAAAAAGCGATGAAACTTGATACGTCGTGCCGCAACGTAAAATTAGGTGCTGCTTGGGAGGAAACTCATGGGTACCATGGGTACCATTTAATTTCTTGCATTAGAGTTGATTTTGATGTATTTTTAATCTTGTGTTGTTTTGCTTTTCATACAGATGGAGGGAAGTCCGAGTACCCGTGGAAGGAGGAAGCACAAGCATAGAAGAGAAAAGTGGGGTTGAACACCCACTTGTGCAAATGAACTGAAGATGTGTTGTTGGCTAGGCCTAAAGGCCTCAGGATTATTCTCACCCTCATTAAAATGTTAAGTGAGGCATGAGGAAAATTTTAAAATTTTTGTGCTTAACGATTTGTGGTGAATGTAACGCGTGTGGAAAATAATTGAAAAAAAATATATATATATATATATATATATATATGTATAATATATTTTTGTAGAGTTGAAACCTATGAATTCTAACCACTTCGTATTGTGAGATGAATTTCAAAGTTGAACGGAGGGTAAAAATTACAAAGGACCGCAAAGGAAAAATTGAGGTAACAAAAACTTAAAAGGTGGCAAAACAAGCTGAGCCCACGCATATTCGTCACCCGAGGAGGTGCTCCGCTGCTACCCTCCGTGACACGTTGAAGCATAATCAGGAATTTTTAAGAAATTCCACTCGGCGCGATGGGCTCCATGTCACGGAGGGGGTGCTCCGCTCCCTTCGTGACACGTTGAGGTGTAATCCGCCGGGTCACAATCGTCACCGGGTGACCTGCGCGAAAATCCCCCCTTTTAACACCAAAATCGCCTCATTTTCCCATTTCCCATTCTCCGCGACAAACTCCCGAAAAACCCTGCCTTCCTCAACGTGACACAGACCTAGGATCCAAATTTCATCAACTTTCTTTGATATCATCGAATTAAAGGTATGTTCTTGAACTCAACCTCAATTTTGTCGATTTTTTTTTTGATTTTGAGCATGAGAGGTGAGTAAACCTTGCCCTAAGTAAAAATTGAGCTTAAATTCAATTAAGTTGTTGTTTATTGATGTTCATAGTAGCGTTGTGATTATATGAATGAGATAATTATTGGATTGAATTTTGTGCAAAATTGCTAGCTAGGTTTGGTATGCGAAAGGAAGAAGTTAAATTAACTTTGAAATGTGGAAAAAAATTGTTGGGTTGTGCATGTTGGGTGAGGTGAATTGTGTTGTGCTTAGCGTTATTATGCTAAAGGCGCGATAAATTTTCGGGAGTATAAAGTCGTTGAAATTGTATGAAATTGGCGAATTGCACGTAAATTAGTGAACCGCATATGTTTGTGTAGATAAATAGTTTTTCTTTTTTCCATTGCTATGCTTTGTATAAAATTTGATCAACGGTAACATTGTGTTAGTTGTACGAAGTCCGAGTAGTACAAATGAATTTACACCGCTGAATTGACACAAGGCATGTTAGTTTGTGTTTTTGTTTGTTTTTTTCTTGTTTTTTGTAAATTAGAAATAAGCATGTTCTCGTCGTAATGCTATAAATGTGGCTAAAAGACCAAGTGTTGGTGCCTAGCCTAACCCAACCTTAGCCGAAGTCGATTAGAAAATTGATCGACATTGGGACTGCTCGGCTTATTTGACAAGAACGTATGTCGAGCAGGCAAGACAAAGGAAGGGCGCATCACGCCGGCCACCGGAAGAAAAAGGCTCGTGATCGGGAACAGCAGTCCCGCAGCACCAGCGGTTCCACGAGGCCACCACTAATACGAATCCTATGGGTGACGAAGGAAGGGAAGAAATGGTTCACTAAGCACAAGGAGAACAAGTACTTCCCCGAGGAGCATATTGAAGGGAGCCATTAGCACAAAGAGTTCCTCGCGCATAGTCCAATTGATTGATATCGTCGGGCTGCGATTCATCTTTGAAGAGCCCAAGGAGTGCACCACTTGATTCAGGAGTTCTATCAAATTGGAACCCGACGCCTCCGTAGTCACACCATCAAAATAAGGGGCCAGGTTGTCACTCTGAGCCCCATCACCTGAATACCATTTTGGGGGCAGAGAACACGACGCCATGTACTCCGGCAAATCCTGAATACTCCACCATATGTGGATATCGCACACACATTGTGTGGAGCCTGCCTGACAAGACGCCGGAGCAAGTATAAGGAGAGGGGCTACGATCGACATTGCCCTACCACGTATGAATAGGAAGCTGCACATGGCTGAAAATAGTGTGTTCCTCGTTGATTCTCGGGGTGCACATGACAAGGTCACCCGAGACGCGTATGCCCGGTATGCCCCGAGCAAAAGGGCCGGAGATCAATGTTTGGGCGGTGATCATCTCCGCCATGAAGAGAGCCCGATTGCATCAAGGGCACAGACGGTTTATGGCCCGCCGACTCACGTTCCCGTGGGGCCCGGATGTGGAGGAAGAGGCCCCGACTATATCCTGCCAGATGGGAGAGGCGTGTCATGGACGTCACAAAGAACAAGGCACTGACACCACTCACGGGCCATTTACACTAGCCGAGCACATGCTTCCGGGACGACGTAAGAGACATGGCCCGCATGTTTGGGATGTGATGCCTAATAAGTGCATAGGCGGAGGCCGCGCGTAGGATGAGTTGTGCGCCTGACCTAGACACCCTTTCGCGACAACGCCTGTGGCTCTATGTTGGGTGGGCCTGGGCCTTGTGGAGCCCGTGGATGACAATGTCCCCACCGATGAGGAGACACATCATGAGGATTTCTGATGTTGAGCCGGAGGAGGACGACGGGGAGATTCAAACATAGGAGACGAGGCAAGCCGGCACCCGATGAAGAAGTGGAATACTTTGATTGGTCAGGGAGTTTCACCACCACTTGTTTGTGCTTTGTTGAATGGACAACACCGGGGATGTTTTGTTCGGTTTTAAGTGTGGGGTGGGGAGTAGTTAGGGAGGTGCTGTTTTTGTCTTTATTTGTATGTATATTCGTGCTCGTTGTTGTGTTAACAAATTTTGTGACCCCGTGTTTTTGTGTTTATGTTTCTCGTATTATAAATATCATGTTGAAGCTGTCTGCTGTCATGAATGTCAAGTACTAGTGTGTAAATAGTTTTTGTCGAAATCATCGATATTTTTAAAATTTTCGTAAATTTTTTATGATTGGTTTCGCTTGTTTTTGGTTCTTTTACCGAGAAGAGTCCCATTGAACCGTCGTAAATAGTGACCGCTCCCTATGATGGAGGGGATGACGAACGTCTTAAGGGAAATGCACATAGGGAGTAGCTTTTATTTTCAATTTTGGTTTGTTTGGTTGTGGATCCTATGCATGTTGCTACCTCAGCTACGAAATGCTTGTTGCGTGTTGTACATGATGTTTAGAATGCAAAGGTGATTCGTATGAAAGCATGCAAATTTTGTACATACATGAGATACCTAGACCATAGAATTCGACTGATGATTGGAGTTTAATGTTTGAATTCTTGTAATTAGCTGATTAGAGTCCGTGAATATGTCTTGAGTTGAGCATGTGCAATGAATGTATAGTGAGGTCTCGTTTATTCCATGCTATTGTGAAGTACATAGAACTTGCCTATTGTGTGTCCGAAACAAATGAAGTGCAAAGGTAGGAAAGGATGTAGGCGTTTCTTTTGTTTAGCCTAATGTTTTTTTTTTTTCATACCCACCTTGAATGTCAAATCCTGTTAGCCCATTGAGCCTTTAGCCTATTTTTTCCTTTTTCCAAAAAGGTGTAAACAAAGCTTAACCCTTTTCATTATCCGTAAATCTAATCCCAAGCTCTTAAGCGCTCAAGAAAAAGATAATTTTCCCCACAGTGTAAAGGAGTGGGAGAATTAGAAAAGAAAGAAAAAGAAAAGTGATGAAAGTAAAGAAAAAGAGTCAAAAGTATTTGCTGGATTTAAAGAAAATAAAGATGTATAACTAATCTTTGTTGTCTAGGCTGGTATGCTTAAAGAAGTGGGGGACAAAAATAAAGAAAGACTTCAAGAATGGGAGGAGGAAGAAAGAAATTATGCCCAGAATGTGATGGGATGTATTGAAAAGCGCTTAAGGATGCTAGTTGCTATTATCGGTTAGCCCAAGATATACTAGTTCCGTAAAGCCATTACAACCCGTTAAGTCCTACTTGATCTTACATCACGCCCTTATATTAGTGGAGTAATGCCACTAGAGCCTATGGTTCATGACACGATGCATGTGAATTCTGGGGGAGAGAGTGAAATTTCCGTGGTACATGCCCCCGCATAAAAATGTTTCAGTAGTTCAGAGTTAGAAGAGGGGGAAATTCTTTGTGATGAGGGCACATGCTTGATGAAAGAATGAATTCGTGCTCTATATCTTGGTCAGCTAATTTGTACTGAGTTTGCCGAGATCGAGAGTCGATTCTTGAGTTAGGAGGTCTTGATATGTTAAAATGTCATTGTAATGATGATACTATGCATGTTTTCTGATGATTTGTTATGTAAATAACTCCGGTATAACCGTAGCTTGGATCGTCGAGCCAAAGTAGCCATGATGGGGTGTCAATTGCATGAGGTGTAAGATTATTGTTCGAGGACGAACAAGATTTTAAGTGTGGGGTAGGATCTCGGGGCATATTTATATGCCCAAGTGATACTCAAGCTAAATGCATCGTTTTTGCCTTGTTTATCCAACAATGTTTGTACAATCTCATGTAAATTGTAGGAAAGTGTGAATTTATACTAACCAACATGATTAGCGTTGTTTTGCAGGAAAACGCACTTTTTTGGAGCTAAGATGCATGTTGGGAGGAATCGGAGATGGACTCTGAGCGAGCAAGGAATTGGCCAAGGGAAGCAATAAATTCTAGAGGCTCCGCGATGGAGCCATTTCATGCTGCCATCGCGGATGCATTCTGTCCGGGGATATTTAATTGCAAAGATTTCCAGAGAGGTTCCGCTGTTCGTGCCGTGGCACGTTGGACCTAATTGCTTGGAACTTGACATTCCAGTGAAGGTGCTGCTGCTCGCACCGTGTCACCGGGCAAGCTCCGCGCCGCATGCCGTGACACATTGGGGATAATTACCCGGACGGCCAAATTACGTAGATGAGTCACAGTTTGCACCGTGTCATCTGAGGCAGCGTTCGCGATGCACTCCATGACACGTTGCTTGTTATTCTGGGAAAAGTTCCCACCAAAAGATAAATCGAACACTTAGGTTCATTTTTATTTATTCTGACTTGGTGAGCAAACGTGGGTTACAAAGTACAGGGACGAAATTTTAGGTTTTTTCTCTATCCCTTTCTCTCCTCTTTTCTTTTTCAATTGTTTAAATGATTTACACTCATTTAACGATGCTTGACCACAAATGAGTGGCTAATGTCACTTTTGCCGAGGTTAGAACAATTGTATTGCAATGTAATTGTTGATCATCTGGTTTTTTCATCTTTTCTTCCTTGGTTGTTCTATTAATTCTTGCTCTTACGCATTAATGTTTGGCCAATGTTAATGTATATCTAAAAAGTCCTAAGCCATTCGAGAGAGCACGAAACTCGGAAAGTTGTGAATTAATAGGATATGATCTTTTCTTAGTTTGGGAAAATGGAGAATTACTTCACTCTTCAGATAGAAATATACCTGAAAGTCGATTAGTCATGTGGAATCGGTTTTGTATGGCTAGAACATACCCTTTTCTTAATTACGTAAAATGTAGGAGGAAGGTTCATGATTCATGTTGGGTTAAATACGAGAGTTTTAATCCATAGTATAAGTTTCGACTAGCAACCGTTAAAAGATAAACCAATTTGTATCATACCACTTTACATGTTCGATTTAGCCTCAAGATGCTCACATTCATAGTTCGCATCACTTGTATGCTATTCATTTAGCCTTCTAGTATAAAATTAGATAACGAAAATATAAAACTTTTCTTTCTTAACATTGTTGTCTGCATTTTTAGAGTTACAGTAAAGTGACACTTGAGTAGATTTTGCCCCGTAATGCAGTCCTCCCTGATCGATACTTGGCTTACTTGAGCCACTTACTACTTGTTCGACCACGTGCACTTGCGTGTAGTCATCCGCATGTACTGAACAGTAGCTGTGTGGCACTTTATGATGGATTGTTCAGATAGGGTCGAGGCGGATCGTGCGTGATCAGCGGTTGTCTTCATCATCCTCCGCTTGACCTCCTGCATTCGATTTCGACTCTCGGGGCAACGCAAAGATCAATTTAATGCTTAAATGACAGACTAGGAGGCCTCACTTGATGTTGTTATGGTGTACTTTGCTTATTTATTCTCATGAAGTATATGTATTACTTGATCCTATTTCTACACTCTCTTATGTCACACCATTGGTTGTGAGCGTTTTAGACAATCCTCATGTGTTATTATCTATACCTTTTTTGTTCCTTTCTACGCCAATTGGCGACCGTGTTACACCCGCTACCGAAATCCACATAGTATTAGTATTTGATAGATCATAGCTGATCTAGTTGAGTTTGAAATGGTTGATTTTGATGTCATTTTGGGTATGGATTGGTTGGAGGAATGTTAGAATGTTGGATTGCGTAGCTAAGGTTGTTAGGATTCAATTTTCCCAAAGGAGCATCCGGAATGGAAAGGTAGAATGTCACATGCATAAAGGTAAGTTTATTTCATACCTATGCTTGTGAAGTTGATATCCAATGGTTGTTTTCTCACTTGGTTCGGCTAAGAAACTTGGAATGTGAGCCTACGACTCTCCACCAATTCCTATTGTAAATGAGTTCCCAGAGGTCTTTTCAGAGTGATTTGTTTCGAATTCCTCCCCAAACGGAGATAGATTTTGCTGCTGATCTACTTCCGTGTACTCAACCTATATCTATCCCTTCCTTACAAAATGGCTCTCAGAAAGCTAATGGAATTTAAAGGAGCAAATTTGAGAGATCTTCTCAAGAAGGGATTCATTCGACCTAGTGTATCTCCACATGGGGTGCACCTCAAGTTTCAGGTGAAAGAAAGATGGGCCGTTAAGAATGTGTATCAACTATAGGAAACTAAATAAGGTTACGATTACAAATAAGTACCCACTTCCCAGAATTTATGACCTCTTTAATCAAGCAGTGGTGCGATGCTTCTCAGATTGATTTGAGATTCGGTACCACGCTTACGGGTTAGGGAAATTGATATCCCCAAGGCCGCTTCGTGACTAGATATGGACAATATGAGCTCTAGTGTTGTAATTTGGGCTTACTAATGCCCCAACAACTTTTATGGTCCCGATGGATCGTGTTTAGGCCTTTTCTTAATGTATTTGTGATCGTCTTAATTGATGAAATTCTGATTTACTCGCGATCCGAGGCCGAGCATGTCGGTCATTTGAGAGAAGTATTACAGACTTTATAGGAGCATAGGTTAATATACTAAATTTTCTAAATATGGTTTTTGCCAACATCTCAGGGCTTTTCTTGGTCATGTAATTACAAAATTTAAAGGTATAAGAGTGATAATCTAAAGATAAGAGGCCGTAAAGACTTGCTGCACTTAGAATCCTGGCCAGAGGTTCGCAAATTTCTAGGGTTAGCAGGTTATTATCACCGATTTGTGGAAGGATTCTCTACTATCGTTGCACCATTGACAAAGTTGACTCATAAAGCAGCTAAGTTTCAAAGATGAGGCATGTGAGCCGGTTTTATGGAATTGAAGGATAGGGCCAACTTCAAAGACTAAGCCTGACTCGCCTAGACGGTGTCGAGGGTTATGTGGTCTATTGTATGCTTTGAGAGTTGGGCTAGGTTGTGTTCTTATGCAACATGGCAAGGTCATTGCTTATGCCTTTAGATAGTTGAGGAAGCACGAGCAAAATTATCCTACCCATGATCTTTGAGTTGGCCGCAAGGGTATTTGCATTGAATATTTGGTTCCACTACTTATACGGGTACATGTTAATATCTTCACAGATCATAAGAGCCTCCAAAAGATTTGTTTCCAGCAGAAGGAGCTGAATTTATACCAGAGAAGGTGGTTAGAATTGCCGAAAGATTAAGATGTTAGCATTTTTTATCATCTGGGAAAGGAAAAGGTCACTCGATGCACTAAGTAGTAAGTATATGGGTAGCTTGGGTCATATTCAGGCTGGGACAGGATTGGAAATGATGAAGGCTCTATGGCAGTTGGCTGACTTACGTATTCGGTTACTAGATGCCAAAGATGGGGAAGCTATTATCAAAAAACACATCGACCTTCCTTGGTAGCCAAGTTAAGCAATGACAATATGATGATACAGTAGGTAAGTCTTACCGAGAGACAAGATACCACAATAGAAGCAGAGCCTATTTTATTGTGAACCTGATGGGAGTTCTTAGATACTAGGTCATCTATGTGTACCTAATGTGGGTCAACTATGGGAACAAATTATGAATGAAGCTCATTATTATCGATATTCAATACACTCAAAAAGCTACAAGATGTATCGCGACTGAGGCGCCTATAGTTGGTGGAATGACATGAAAGGACATAACCGGTCTTGTGACTCGTCCCAATTGCCAACCAGTGAAGGTTGAGCAGCAGAGTCCTTGGAGGGTTGGTGTAGGATACAAGAATTCCACTCTAGAAGTGGGAGGTGATTAATATGGATTTTATTACAGATTTTGTCGAACGAGCAGAAGCATGATTCTTCTAGGTAATAGTTGATAGATTAACCAAATCAACTCACTTCTTTCCAGTTAAGACCATGTATGCTTCAGAGGAGTTTTCAAGGCTTTTTATACGAGAGGTAAGTTCGCTCTACACATGGCGTCCCCTTGTCCATTATTTCTCGACAGAGGTTCTCAGTCACAAAGAAACTTCCGGAAGTCTTTCCTTAAAGGCCTCGGGTACTGTGTAAGCCTCGCACCGCATTTCATCCTCGTACAGATGGATTGATAACGCATCATTCAAATGCTTGAAGATATGTTGCGTGCTCCGTGTTTTAGATTTTGGCGAGCTTGGATGATCATATTTCCTTGATTGAGTTCATCTATAATAATAGATACTAGGCAAGTATTCATATGGATCCATATGAATACTTATACGGGCGAAAATGCAGGTCACTAGTGGGTTGGTTTTAACTTAGTAGACAGAGTTATTAGCCAGACTTAGTGCAACAAGCTATTGACAAGGTGAAAACTTATTAGAGATCGACTCTTTAGACAGCCTAGAGAAAAGGGGTCTTATGTAGATGTACACCGTCAAGAGCTGGTTTGTTGTTAATGAATGGGTCTTCCTGAAAGTTTTACTTTATGAAAGGTGTTGGTGCGATTTGGCTGAAAAGGCAAGCTGAGTCCTAGATATGTTGGGCCCTAAAGAGTTATTTGAGGGATAGGAAAAATGCCCTATGAGTTGGAGTTTCCACCAGAGTTAGCCATACCAACCAAAGATTTCATGTATCAATGTTGCGAAAGTATCCGGCGGTTATGCCTATCGATGATGTCCGAATTTCGAGGAGATGACTCACATGCAGGTTCCAATTGCTATTCTTGACCGAAAAGTCGTGACACTTCGAACCAAAGATGCCACCTTAGTAAAGTATTATAGCAAAGTAATAACATCGAGGAAGTGACTTGGGAGGATGAGGAAGAAATGAATAATAAATATCCTCACCTATTTACGATGTCGACGTGATGTTAAGGTATGTGCTTGATACATAAGTCACTAAGTATCTATTTTGAAGAATATTAAGTGAAATTAATTTCCATTCGGGGACTAATGTTCCTAAGGGGGGAGAATATAACACCCTGGAAAATTTTTAATGATTAAAATAAAAATATATAATTTTTTTATGCTAGGTTAAGGAAAGTACATGATGTATATTGGTCGTAGATGACAAGGAAAATGTACGATCAAAAACCAGCAGTATGTGAAGTTCATAAACAAGGGTCAACTTTTAAATGATCATACTACCAATATAAAAATGAATTAAAGCTCCACGACCTATCAAATTAAAGGTCTTTGAGTGTAGTTTTCATAACATCAAACCGCTTGTTAATCGGAGTTCGGATTAAGAAGTTATGGGCACTTACTTAAAATCAGATTTTTTACTTGTAGAAAACAATTTCAGCTAAATCTAAATCGACCAGCTTGCTAAGTATTCAATTTCTCTCTCAATTACAGAAACTAGGACAAAGAAAAGCATGGAGGAACATCAAGCAAACAGTTCAAGAAAATCACAAGATAAGTTGAGATTACTCGCGTATGTTAGTGCTGTTTTGGAGTTCGTTTTGCAAGGTTTTTGAAGAAGTTTTTATGTCTCAATATCTATTTGGACTTCTATATATCCATCTTTGAGTATAGGTGTTGAAATAAGGAGAAAATTTAAGGATTTTCCCCTTTAAACCTATCAAATTTCAAAGCGAAAATCTGGAAATTGGCAGATAAGTGAGCTGCCGATGGACTGTTGTGAGCTGAGTTGCTCGCCTTCCTTAGGCGTTTTGATGTTTTTCTTTTCTGGAATTATACTTCATATTGAGGGTAGAATTGCAGAAAAACTAAGGTAAAATTTCCTCTTGTTTCTCTCTCAAAAGTTAGTGAAAACTAGTTGAGAAAATGGTTAAATGTTGTTGATGTTGTCGTGAGTTGTTGTTGCAATTGTGACTGCCTGGGTTAGTTATTTTGGATGCATTTTTATCTATAGATTAAGCTTGTCATTGGCCTGTAAAAACACTGGATTAAGGAGGTTGAACGCTGATCGTTGAGATAGGAAATCGGCCAGAGAAAAGTTCATCGAAGAAAGATATGTAAGGCGCCCTATCTATCGTCCTTTTAAGCACGATTCGTGTTGTGAATCAAATGAGCCAGCATCCTGATTCGGGGCATATTTATATGCCCAAGTGATACTCAAATGCATTGTTTGAGCTCTTGTTTGTCTAACAATGTTTGTACATTCTCATGTAAAATTGTAGGGAAGTGTGAATTTATACTAACCAACATGATTAGCATTGTTTTGCAGGAAAACATACTTTTTATGGAGCTAAGATGCATGTGGGTGGAATCGCAGATGACTCAAGAGTGAGTATGAAGCGGCCGGAGAAGCAAGAAATAAAGAGCTCGTCGATGGAGGCGTGCATACACCCGCCATCGCGGGTGCATTCTGTCCGGGAGATATACTTCAAGAATTTTATAGGGTTCGCGACAGCCGTGCACGTTGGAATCAATGGATCTAACATCTCAAAGGAGGCGCTTGCACCGTGGGCACTGGGCATGCTCCACGCTGCATGCCGTGCCACGTTGGGGAAAATTACCTGGACGGTTAAATTCCGTGAGAGCTCTCCACGCTTGCACCATGTCACGGAGGCAGTGTTCAGCGATGCACCTGTGACACGTTGCTTGTTATTCGGAAAAATTCTCACCAAGATAAATAGAACACTTAGGTTCATTTTTAATTATTCTCGACTTTGGCGGAGCAAGAACGTGGGTTACAAAAAGAGAGGACTAAAATTCTTAGGCTTTCTATCCCTTTCTTTCTTTCTCTTTTCAATTGTTTGTATGATTTACACTATTTAACGATGCTTAATCCACAAATGAGTGGATAATTCCATTTCTTGTTGAGGTTAGAACCATTGTATTGAAATGTAATTGTTGATTATCTGGTTTTTCCATCTTTCTTTTGCTGTTCTATTAATTCTTGTTCCTACCGCATTGATATCTCGCCAATGTTAATGTAAATCCAAAAAGTGCGGTTTCACTCGAGAGAGCACGAAACTGGAAAGTTGTGAATTAATAGAATATAATCTTTTACTTAGTTTGGGAAAATTGAGAATTGGTTTACGTTCAGGATAGAAATATACCCGGTCGTATTAGTCAAGTGTGGAATCCTGGGCTTTGTATGGCTAGAACATGAATTTCTTTTCTTATCTCGTAAATGTAGGTGGAAGGTTCATGATTCTTAAGTTGGGTTAAAATAATATATATTAATCCATAGGCATAAGTTCCGACTAGCAACCGGAGAAAAGATAAATCATGTATGTCGATAGTTAATTTCTTTACATGTTCGTTAACCTCACAAGATGCTCATATCCATGCTCCGATCCTTGTATTTTCAATTTTAGACTTAGTATAAAATTAAAACCATAAAATAAAAACTTTTCTTCACACACGGTTGTCCTCATTTTTAGAGTTGCAGTAAATTGACACTTGAGGTGATTTTGCCCCTTAGTCCAGTCCTCCTGTGGATCGATACTTGGCTTACTTGAGCCACTTACTACTTGTTCCGACCACGGCACTTGCGTGTAGTCATCCGCACAGCCGAACAAGCTTTTGGCGCCGTTGTCGGAGACTGGCAATTGGCGAAATTAAATTTTTCTTAAAAGTGTTAGTTTGCTATTTCTTTATTTAAGTGTTGGCAACTTGGTCTTAGCCTGTATTTTGGTGCATAACAGATTCTTTTTGAACATCGGGCAAGAGACAATGAGTCAGATCCATCCTAGAGCCGAAAGACAATTCCATCGCCAACGGAGAGAAGCTCTTAGAGAGCAGAAAACTTGCAGTTGCTCGCATACAAACACCATGGAGCAACCACAGTATCCACCACTTGTGCGGGCAGTGTTAGTGCCCGAGGAAATGGCAACAGAAGTTGCTCACGATGTGGCAATCCCATGCTAGCAATGTCACGTCTAGCATTCGCAAACCGAGCCAGGAGGGAGGTTCGAGCTTAAATGTTAACATGGTGCAATTGCCGCACACAAGGTGCGCCTACGTGTCTCCCTCACGAGGATCCACAACAACATCTTCAAACCTTTTTGGAGATAAGTGACACTTACATCCGCCGGAGTCAACAGACATGTGTCGCTTACACTGTTCTTTTTCACTTTTGGGAGAAGCCGAAAGGTGGTTGAAATGGTGCCACCGAACTCTATAACCACATGGGATGATCTTGCGAATAGTTCTTGATCCGGTTCTTTCTGTAAACAGCAAGACTTAGAAGTCAAATTCTATGTTTCAAACAACGAAGGAGAGAATCAGACAAGCTGGGAGAGATTCAAATCGCTGCCAAGGGACCGTCTCATCACCACCAATCCAAAGATGTGTCAGCAATACTTATTGAGGGTTTGGAACCCCACACAAAATCTTGCTAACCTGCAGCTGGGGGACAAGCATTAGAAAAGACTTATGAGGAGCTGTATACTTTGCTAAATCGTATTGCAAAAATCCGGGAGGGAATGCTAATTCTTCAAGGGAGGAGCAAGGAAAGTACCGAGTCTTGAAGTGGAGGTTTACAAATATCGTTGTACGTATAGCTGCCTTGCGTAATCAACTCAACACCCACTGGCAACATGAGCTTGAGTCAGTCTCAAGCCCCAGTGAATGCAGTGCAGCAGATTTGGTGTGAAGTGTGCGAGGAATGAACACTCAAATGAGTGTTGTGGAGCAAAATCCAGACTCGGTGAAGTTTGGCCTGCAATGCACAAAGGAACAATCACCAAAGTATGGTAACAAATTTACAATTCTAACCGGAGGAATCACTGAATTTCTATTGGGGTAGCAACAACCATCAGGGACAGAGTTCGAGTCGTGGGGTGCAAAGGAATCAAGGAGGGCCACGTAACTATCACACAATATAGAAACAATAATGCCCCTCCACCACCATCACCCAGTCATTGAGGAGATGTTCAAGACGATGATAGCTAACCAAGCTCAATTGTGGCCGACTATGTTAAATTGGCAGCCGAGGTCAAGAATAATCAGTTAGCTACCAAGGCGGAGTATCGGGCTTAGCGCTTATCGAGCCCAAAACACCGCCCAGAGGAGGACTTCCTTACCATTACGTACCCCAACACCAAGCAGTGTGAATGCAAAGGACTACAGGAGTGGTTATAGCCATGAGGTGGAACCAGAAAGACCACTCAACAGTCGGGAGCAACAAAAAGGAGAGGGAGCAAATGATGAGAGGGGGAAGAACAAGGATGCCGAACCGTAAAGACCTCCACCCTGCTCTCAACGATTAAAGAAACACAAGGAGGGAGGCATGTTTCAAAAGTTCATTTGAGTGCTTTAACAGTACACATTAACTTACTTTGTTGATGTTTGCAGGGAGGCCTAAGTACGCAAAGTACATAAAGGACATCGGCGAACAAAAGCAAAGCTTACCGGAATATGCCACGGTGGCTCTTACGCAGTGAGTGCACTCTCCCGGATACGTAACCGATTGCCTAAAAGGTCAAAGACCCGGGAGCTACAATCTCAACTAACAATCGGGCAGCATTCCGAGCTCGCGGGATTATGTGATTTGGGAGCGAGCATTAACTTCTGATGCCGACCCTCTGTATTCAAGAAGTTGGGGCTAGGAGTCCTAGACTAACAACAAGATCTTGGTAATTTGAAGACGTTCTTTGGCAAGACCGTGACGAAATTGTGGGAGGACGTGCCGTGCAAGCCTGGCCCCGATCTTCCCTAGAGATTTTGTAGTCCCGGGACTTTGAGCGTACGCTCGAACTCCCATTTATTTTGGGACGTCCTTTCTTGGCTATCTGGGAGTGCTGGGATGACCAGCTGCGCGCAGCCCACTGATGAGAAAATAACGACAAGGTGGAGGTGCTTGATGTAACAAGGCCACCAAGCTCTACTGAAAATTTCCAGGAAACTCACAATAAACGGAAGGAGAAAGCTGAAGCGTTTAGGCTTGAGTCGCAGCAAATTCACCCCCTCGACAGGGGTAAGCTTGACAGGTGAGGACGGGTTCGTAAGAAGACGTCCGTCACCCTAAGGGGGAATGAGCTTAAATGACGTTTCAGTCGCGACGCAGAAACTGTGCGCTGCACGGGAGGCAACCCATGAATTTTTGTTTTTATGATTGTACAGATAAAAGAAAACAATAAAAATAAAAAAATAAAAAAGAAGAAAATATATATATATATATATATGAAATATAAAAATAAAATAGTGTGTCTTCAACCTTGGGATTCTAACCGATTTCTTGTTGTAAGATATAATTTCAAAGTTGATCGAGAAAAATACAAAGGATCGCAAAGGAGAAAACGAGGTAAAAAAAAAAAAAATTTAAAGTGGTAAAACAAAGTGAGCTCGCGGCGGAGTGAATGCTCCGTGTCACGGAGGTGATGCTCCGCGTTAATTCTCCGTGACACGTTGAAGGCAAAATCTGGAATTTTACAAATTCCAGAATGCCCGCGCGATGGTTCGGGCAGGTCACTGAGGAGGACCTCCGCGTTCCCTCCGTGACACGTTGAAGTGTTATTCTCATGCCCTGTCACACCGGTGCACCGGGTAACCCGCGAGAAAAACCCCTCCTTTTAACCCCGAAATCCCTCATTTTTCCCCCATATTTCACTCCTCCGACAAACACCCAAAATTCCCTTCCCCAACGTGGCACTTAATTCTAGGATCAAAGTTTCTTCAATTTTTCTTCAAGTTCATCTGATTAAAGGTATACTTGAACCAACCTCAATTTTTGCTAAATTTTTTCGGTTTCAAGCATGATAGAGAAGTAACCCTTGCCCTAAGTATAAATTTAGTCTCAATTCATTTACGTATGGTTGATTAATCTTTGTAGTATCGTTGTGATTATATGAACGCGATAATTACATGCTTGATCGAATTTTGTTGTAAAATTGTAGCTAGGGTTGGGTTATGACTAGGAAGAGATTGAATTGAGGTTGAAATATGGAAAATTGTTGGGTTGTGTATGTTGGGTGAGGTGAATTATGTTGTGCTTAATGTTATTTTGTTAAAGGCGCGATAAACTTTTGGGAGTAGGAAGTCGTTAAAATTGCATGAAATTGCCTAATTGCAATTTAAATTGGTGAACCGCATAGGTTTGTTTAGTTGAATAGTTGTCATTTTTTCTTTTTATGTTGTAAGTGTTGTATATAAAATTGTGATCAACGGTAATATTGTGTTAGTTGTACGAAGTCTGAGTAGTACAAATGAATTTACACCGCCGAATTCTCTAAATGCACAAGGCAATATTGTTTTGTGTTTTTTAGTTTTGTCATTTTTCTTGTTTTGTAAATTAGAAATAAATATGCCTGCCGTAATGCTGAAATTGTGGCTAAAGACTAAGTGTGGGGTGCATGAGCCTAACCTGCAACCTTAGTCGAAGCTGATTTTAAAATTTACCATTATCGGGACTGCTCGCTCTTTGACAGAACAATGGCAAGCGTGCAAGACCAAGGGAAAGTGCGCATCTACATCGGGCGCCGGAAGTAAGAGACTCGAGATCGGGAACAGCAGTCTCAAAGAGCACCTCAGCGGTTCCGCGCGGCCAGCGCCGCTAATACGGAACTCGATGGGTGACAAGAGGAAGGGAAGAAATGGTCGCAAAGCACAAGGAGAACAAAGTACTTCCCCGAGGAGCATATTGCAAGGGAGCCATTGGCACAGAGCTTCCAAGATTGTACACCGGATTGACACTCGCTGGTTGCGCTTCATTTTTGACAGCCCAAGGAGTGCACCTGCACTTGATTCAGAGTTCTATGCAAATTGGAACCCGAAACTCCGCTAGCCACACCATCAAAATAAGGGGCCGATTGTCACCTCCTGAGCCTCATCACCTAAATGCCATATTGGGGGCGCAGTAACATTGACGCCCATGTACTCCAGCAACTGAATATCACTCCACCATATGATATCGATGCACGCTCAGGTGGAGCTCCGATCGACGCACGCTGGAATAGGCATAAGGAGAGGGGCGCCATCGACATTGCCCTACTACGATGAATGGGAAGCCAGATTCGCCAAGATCGTTTGTCTCGTTGATTTCGGGGGTGCACATGATGAGTGACCCGGATCGCGTATGCCTCGGTGTGGCGTTCTGAAGGAAAGGGCCGAGATAAATGTCGGGGCCGTAATCATATCCGCCATGAAGAGAGCCCATTTAGACAGGCAAAGGTACGGGTTTGGCAGCTTTGCCGACCATCACGTCTCGAGGGCCTCGGATGTGGAGGAAAAGGCCCTAGACTATATCCCGCAGATGGAGAGGCGTGCCATAGACGTCACAAAGACTAAGGCACCCGACACCACTACGGGCCAGTTCTTACACCCAGCGAGCGACACGCTGACACTGCAGTATGGCCCGGCATGTTCGGGATGAAGATGCTAGCCGCGCATAGGCGGGAGACCGGCAATGGAGGATGAGTCATGGCAACTGACCTGACACCCTTTCGGCGAAAATGCCAGGTGGCTCTTATGTTGTGTGGGCCCAGCATTTGTGGAGCCCATGCATGATGACGTCCCCACCGATGAGGAGACAAGCTGCGAGGATTCTGACGTTGAGTCTGAGGAGGACGACGGGGGAGATTCGTACATGGGAGACGAGACAGCGAGTGACTCCGATGAAGAAGTGGAATACTTTGATTGATCAGTGGAGTTTGACCACCCACTTTTTGTGTTTTGTTGAAAGTATGAACACTGGGACAAAGGTTCGATTTTTAAGTGTGGGGTGGGAGTAGTTAGGTGTTGCTGGTTTTCATCTTGATTTGTATGTATGTGCATGTTCTCGTTGTCGTATTTGAAAATATTGTGATCCTGTTGTGGTGTATGTTTCGTATTGTAAATCTCAGTTGTGAAGCTATGTGCCGTTGAATGTTGTTAGCCGTTGTGTAAATAGTTTTGTCGAAATTATCGATATTTTTAAAATTTTCATGATTTTCAAGGTTTTTAGCATTGGGTTTCTCGGAGTTTGTTTTCTGTTATTTTACCGAGAAGAGTCCCATTGAACCGAAGTCATAAATAGTGACACCTTATGATGGACTGGGATGACGACCACCCTAAGGTAAATGCAAACAGAGGAGTAGTTTTGTTAGTTTATTTTCATTTTTTGGTTGTTGGTTGTATCCTACGATGTTTCTCTTATGGCTACGAAATTCTTTGTGCGTGTTGTACATACGTTTATAATGCAAAGGTGATTCGTTTGAAAGCATGCAAATTCTTGTACATATGTGAGATACTTAGCCACAGAAATTCGATTCAAGCATGATTGAGGCTTAATTTGAATTCTTGTGATTAGCCGATTAAAAGAGTTTAGAATATGTCTTGAGTTAAGCATGTGCAATGAGCGTATAGTGAGGTCTCGTTTATTCCATGCTATTGTGAAGTGTCTAGAACTTGCCTGGTGTGTATACAAATTGAACAGCGGAAGTGTAGAGTGTGAAAGGATGTAAGGCGTTTCTTTGTTTAGCCTAACGTTTTTCTTTTCATACCCACCTTGGAATGTCAAATCCTGTTAGCCCTGCTGAGCCTTTTAGCTCATATTATTATTTTTTTCTTTTTGTCAAAAAGGTGTAAACTGCTTAACCCTTTCTTTCATTGTCCGTAAACCTAATCCGAAGCTCTGCGCGCTGAAGAAAAATTAATTTTCCTGGTCGCAGTAAAGGAGTGAAAGGGTCAAAAGAAAATGAAAAGAGGAAAAACAAAGGATGAAAAGAAAGAAAAGAGTCAAAGGTGCACCGGCGATGTAAAGAAAATAAAGTGCATAACTAATCTTGTGGTTTATCCGGTGTGTGGGTGCGAAGAAGTTGGAAAAATTAATTAAGAAAGACATCAAGGTTGGGAGGAGGAAGACAGAATTGTGTCTTAATATGATGGGATGTATTGAAAAGCTCTTAAGGATGCTAGTTACTATTATTGGTTAGCCTTGGTGATATACTAGTTTCTGTGAAGCCATTACAACCCGTTAAGTCCTACGTGATCTACATCACGCTGCTCCTTATATTAGTGGAGTAATACACTAGAGTGCTTATGGTTCATGACACAATGCATGTGAATTTTTTTTCTGAGAGTGAGTCAAATTGTGTGTCTATACCCTAGCATGAATTGTTTTAGAGTTCATGTGATTAAAATGTGGAAACTCCCCTTATGTGTGAGGGCACATGTTTGACGAAAGAATAAATTGTGTTTGATATCTTGGACCGCCTAATGTGCATGAGTTTGCCGATATCGAGAGTCGATTTGTGATGTTAGGTGGTCTTGATATGTTTGATTGCATTGTAATGATGATGCCATGCATGTTTGATGATTGTATGTAAATAATCAAAGGTAACCGTAGCTCGGATTGTCGAGCCAAAGTATCCATGATGGGATGTCAATTGCATGAGGTGTAGGAGTATTGTTCGAGGACGAACAAGATTTAAGTGTGGGGTAGGTGATCTGGGGCATATTTATATGCCCAAGTGATACTCAAATGCATCGTTTGAGCCTTGTTTATCCAACAATGTTTTTACATTCTCATGTAATTTTATATATATTGAAAATGAGTTAAAATTAAAAAGTTTAGAAAATAGGCCAAGTACTGATCTCATACTTTTTATGGAGTTAAGATGCATGTAGGGAGGAATCGAGATGGACTCGGAGTGAGCAAGGAAGCTACGGAGAAGCAAGAATAAAGAGGCTCCGTGATGGAGGCGTGACACACTCATGCTATCGCGGGTGCACTGGGTCCGGGGAGATATAATTTCAAGAATTTGAGAGAGGGTTCGCAATTGTGCCGTGGCACGTTGGAATCAATTTCCTGGATCTTGACATTCCAAAGGGAGGTGTGCTTGCACTGCAGCACGCCGGGGCATGCTCCACGTTGCATGCCGTGCCACGTTGGGGACAATTACTCGGACGGCCAATCTGCAGAACCTCCGGGCGTTTGCACCGTGTCACGCAGGCAAGTGCTCCGCGATGTACCCGTGACACGTTGCTTGTTATTCCTGGGAAAGTTCTCACCAAAAGATAAATAGAACACTTAGGTTCATTTTTAATTATTCCCGACTTGGTGGAGCAAGAACGTGTTACAAAGTGCATTTAAAGGACGAAAATTCTTAGGTTTTCTCTATCCCTTTCTTCATTCTTTCAATCGTTTGTATGGGATTTGCACTTATTTAACGTGATGTTTAATCCACAAAATGAGTGGCTAATTCCATTTCTTATTGAGGTTAGGAACCGTGTATTGAAATGTAATTGTTGATTATCTCGGTTTTTCCATCTATTAATTCTTGTTCCTACCGCATTGATATCTGGCCACACAACCAAAGTCCGGTTTCACTGAGAGAGCACGAAACTGGAAAGTTGTGAATTAATAGGATATGATCTGTTCTTAGTTTGGGAAAATTGAGAATTGATTTACTCTCAGATAGAAATATACCGAAGGTCAGATTAGTCAAGTGTGGCATCGTTTGTATGGCTAGAACATGAATTTCTTCTTATCATAGAAAATGTAGGTGGAAGGTTCATGATTCTTATGTTGGGTTAAATACGAGAGTTTTAACTAGCATAAGTTCCGACTAGCAACCGGAGAAAAGATAAACCATGTATGTCGATACTTAATTTCTTATACGTTCGTTTTAGCCTTAGCATGCTCATATCCAAAGTTTAGACTCACTTGTATATTCATTTTAGACTTAGTATAAAATTCTAGATAACAAAATATAAAAATCTTTTCTTCACACTGTTGTCCTCATTTTTAGAGTTGTGCAAATTGACACTTGAGGTGATTTTTGCCCTTAGTCCACCCCCGTGGATCGATACTTGGCTTACTTGACCCACTTACTACTTGTTCGACTACCGTGCACTTGTGTGTAGTCATCTGCATACGATACACATCTCTATTTAAAATTATAAATTTTAAGATAATTTACTAAGTTTTATTTAAGCTTTAAAGTTCCATGTTTTATTGAGGATAATTGTTAGGATTATTCCTAGCCGAAGTGAGACATCTAAATTGTGATATTGTGTTAATTGTTGTCGTAGTTTTTCATTGTGTTTGAGACCCTCAAGTAGGGAATTGATAATGGTCCTTACTGTATGTCATGTATATATATGTGATGTTAAATGTGTTTAAAGGTCTGCTGCTAAAATTAAATTGGTGAAAGAGCCAAGATGAGGATGTGTAAATGATTTTAAGCCACGTAAAGACGTTCAGAAGCTATTGAGGGTAAACGACCTTATCGAATTAGGATTACCTAGTTATGGTTGTCCTTTATCTTATGTGTATTTTTTGAAATATACTAAGCCAAGGGGAGATTTCATAAAACCTTTCCCTTAAGCCGAACGACAAGCTAAAGTTTCGAGCTCTAATGTCCCTTGAACACGGTCTATAAATTTTGTTGAAACTCTTAGGTCATCCGTAGTTCCTTATGATTTATACAAGTTTTTAATACATGTATTTAAGTTCTTCTTTTCATATTCAAATGTTATATGTACTGCCCAGCTTATGCACTATGAAGGAGGCCTATGTTACATGTTTAGTATTCGTCATTTCTATGTTGTACATATTGAGCTTGTCCAAAGATAAGCCATATCGGCTTCATTTATGATTTTGAAAGATTTATTGATTTTATCCCGGTTTGGTACCTACAGAGATCTTGTTATAATACCCCAAAGGTGGCACACCGGCCGGACTTGATTTTACCCCGGTATGGTACCAAGTCGGCCGAGGCATTTTTATTTTTACCCCGGTGTTGTACATCGGCTGGAAGAATTGTATATGGATTTATGGTCGGCTGTCCGCCGGCATTTCAGTTATAGTCTTGTTGTGCATTATATGGTTTCGCTTATATTGTCGTTTTTCTCGTGATTCTCGGTTTTTACCACTCTATTTCTAGCCTAGTTATCATTTTTATCTTATATGTTTACAGTTTTCATCCTCACGTACCAGTATATTTTATTCATACCGACGCCCCTTCATCTTGGGACCCTTCCCGCACCTGCTGCAAATGTGATGAGGCTCGATCATCGTGGACGTAGTAGGAGCCGATTTCAGCAGAATAGTGGCATGCTCCTCTCTTCAAGGAGCCAAGTCCTAGTTTGGACAATTTTCGCTTTGTGTACAATATGGGTAGGCCGGGGCCCCGTCCCGTGCATTTCAGCGTTTACTCTGTAGAGGCTGATGTGGACTAGTTTGTATAGTAGTGTGGGTTGTGTAGTCGTATTGGTTTTTCATTTCTTTGCTTAGCTTTATTGTAGCCTTGTTGACTTTCCAGGTTGCATAGTTATAATTGTGAAGGCATTATTGGCCTAGTATTTATCTTGGTTTGTTGTGATAGGTGGCTTGGTCAGCCTTAGTGTTACATTTATAGATGCTATATAGCCGGCTTCTCAATCGACCATGAATCGAGTGCTAGTTGCATCCTACCCTAGTTCTGGGGCGTGACAAGGGAGATATTGTTATACCCTAGGAACCCAAGGATCAGACCCTGGAGTCAAAACAGTGAAAAACTAAAATTTTGCACCAGGTCACAGGACGAACCGTGAGGAGGCTCGTGAGGACTGACCACGAATCGTGAGGTGACTTGTGGTCCAGCAGGGTTGGCAGGATTTGAAGAGGAGACCACGGGCATGACCACAAGTCGTGGCTAGGCCTCACGACTGGTGAAGTCACCCGTGGCCTTGACTGGACGCTAGGCTAGGTTTTTTGGGCAGTGTTGACCACAGATGGTGACCACGAGCCGTGGTCACCCACCACGATTCGTGGTGTCCTCCGTAGGGTCCCAAGGGTTATATTTTTGGCAGTGTATCTCATGACTCAGGCCACGAGTTGTGGCCCCTCATGAACAGTTGTTGGGTCCCTCGTTTGGACCCCCTGGCAGTTATTTTTTGCGAATCAGTAAGGGCTTTTTCATAAATTCCTATGATCCTAAGGCCTAAACTTGGACGTTTTGGGTTATGAATAGGGAAATTTAAAGGGGTTAAGTTCAGTTTTCACCTCATTAATTCATGCATGCAAGGTAGGGGAAGTGGAAGAGTGATTCAAGCTTAGCATTCATCAATTCATTGCAATTTCTTCTTCGGTTATCAAGAGAGGTTAAGAACTAGTTATTCCCCGGTATGTAGGGTTCTCAATGGGTGATTTCTTCCACACCCATGTCTCTCCTCTGTGATATTTACAAAAGTTTCATTGAAAACTCATGGGGTTTTGAAATTGATTTATTTAAAATCTAATGATTTGGTTATGGGTTATGTGAATTTAAAATATTATCATAATATATGGGTTTTAATCAGCTTTTGTGATTTAAATTAATTTTAATACTCTTGATTTGGAGGTTCTATGTATCTAACCGTAACTATGCATGCCCCATGATGGATTGATTTAATATCTAATTACCCATTGATGATAATTATAAGCCTGACATGAATTAAGATTTCAATCATGAATTTATTATGTTACCCATTACGATTCTATGAAATTCAAGCTATATGCATGATTTATGAGTATCTATGAGTCTTATGAATCATGAATTATGTTTTGGCCAACTCATGGGCCTTATGTCATGGAAAGTTCATGTATGTACAAGTATATTTATGATTTTCACAATTTAACTAGTCCATGAATTCATGCATGTTATACTATGAGCAATATACACGTTTTGGGAGTAGTATCGAACATCGAGTAGGTTCGGGGCCTATGTTCTGCCTCGGACCTCATAAACTACGTGCCACCATAGGTATGTTGGGACCTCCTAGGGGACTGTCCCCAGCTTTAATGACCCTTTTCATGGTGATATCACACTTTCATGGTTCTACCCTTGGCAAGGTACGAACACCCTCCCGACTAGGGTTACAAGTCGGGCCTCATGTGTGCTCATGTGGGGTATGTCGGTTAAGAGAATCTCCACTGTTCCTCATGATTTATGCATGTTTATGGTTATGTATATGGGCTCAAGTAATGTTAAATAAGACTTTTCTATTACGATTATAATTACGATTGTATTACGAATGTTTTGAAAACCTTGAGACTTATGTTATGGTACGATATTTATGATATGAGCATGATGTCCCACTCCAATGATAATTTATGAGATTTCTATATTTCAAATGTCCGTTTTACTTACCTTGCATACTCACTACATTTCAAGTACTGACCACATACTTTCTATGCTGTATCGTTTTATGATACAGGACCCGACTCTTAGGCTCACCCTCCTCAGTAGTGTTTCAAAGATTTCTATTAGCATACACGGTGAGTTCTCATGTTTCGAGGGACATATGCCTAGACTCTATGCTTTTCTTTCAATTTCAAAAATGTTGGGTTAGTTGGGAAGTTGTCCCATCAACCCGTCATTCATGATTAGAGGCTTTTCAAACTACCAGTTGTATTCACCTGTCGTGTATGGATTAGGTGTTGTCCTTTCTCAGTATTTATGATATGCTTAGATCAGAACCATGATTGAAACTTAGGAATTCATTCAATGGGTAAAACCCCATGGAATCATCAATTGGAACATCATAAATTCATAGGGAATTGGACATGGGTGTGGACTATTGCACCCATTTATAGCATTACATACCTAAAGAGATCTGATTTTACCACTTCCTTGATTGCACAAAGAAAATTTAGGAGGAACTTTGAAGAAAATGGCCTTTATCACCTCTCAAACCTCTAAGATTGCACGCATGAATTTGAATAGGATTTGAATGACTTAACCCTTCTTAAAACACTCTATTTTGAGCCTAAAACGACATAATAGGCCGTAGGAACTTAGGAATTATGGAAAAGATCTTAATCAATTCGCTTGGAAAAACATATTGCCAGTCCCAACGAGGGACTGGACGAATCGTTACCAGTGACCATGACTCGTGGTCACCAGTCATCACCTTCACTGCCAATACCTTCTCTAGGGGTCACCACAATTCGTGGTGTACCCAACCACTTGTTGTGACCAGTCGTTACCTTCACTACCCTATTCATCAAGTCTTCAGCCAACGACCACGGGACACCTGATGACTCGTGGTCACACCCGTGGTCACCTCAAATACCAAATTCCAATCCATGTCCAACCCTTTCCCCATGAGTCACTTAATGACACTTCATGTTCCTGACGAGTCACTAGATGACTCATCCTGTGACCTGATGTAGAAAATCCTTTTTTCTCCATTTCAACTCCCAGGTCTGATCTTAGGATTTTTGGAGTATTACAATATCTCCCCCTTGGGTACATTCGTACTCAAATGTGGAATAATATACTAAAAAGAATAAAAATGCAATCATCATACTCAAATACTAAACATACATGCTAAAAACTTATGGAGTAACTGACTCCGATTTTAACTACATGGTTGAACTGGATTTTTGAAGCATACATACATTCATTGACATGAAAGGAACTGGGGCACATGAGTTGAACATGAAATTGAATATAGTGCTAAGGAGGAAACTAATACTCAAGCTGAAACTAAGACAGAAGGAAATAGATGTGGGTATCTAGCCATCATATCTTCTTCGACTTCCCACGTACCTCTCTCAACATGCTGATTCCTCCATAAAACTTTGTATGAAGCCACTTGTTTGTTTCTTAGATGATGAGCCTGAGATCCAGTATTTTCACCATAACCTTCTCATAACTAAGCCTATCATTCACACCGACACTGTCCATCGGAACAACCAGAGCTGGATCACCCAAACACTTCTTTAAGAGTGATACATGAAAAACTGGATGGACTGAAGGTAATTCTCAGGGTAATTCCAACTCATATGCTACCTTTCCAACACGTTTAACTATCCAGTACAGGAAAACATAACGTTGACTGAGTTTCCCTTTCTTTTCGAATCTCATCACTCCCTTCATGGGATATACCTTTAGAAACACCCAATCATCAACTTCGAACTCAAGCTTCCTCCTCCTTATATCCGCATAAGACTTTTGGCGACTCTAAGCTCTTTTCAACCTATTCCTTATAAGCTGAACCTTCTGCATACCTCATCGATTGAATCTGGAGCTACCACCGCAGCTTCACTAACTTCAAACCAACTAATAGGCGATCTACATCTCTACCCATAGAGAGCCTCAAACGGATCCATCTAAATGCTATAATGGTAGTTGTTGTTATATGCAAACTCGATGAGAGGAAAATGATGTGCCACGACTCGAACATAGGTCCGGATCGAGACACGGAACAAGAAGCCGGGAGAGACTCCAAGTTGACCCATGGCATGAACATACATCTAACTCAATCAATAATAGCGGAAGATCAACATAATAAACAAAGCGGAAGTCTAGCATAACATAACATAAGCATACATACACAAATATGAAGTTGATTATACACTATATCTGAAAAGTCTCTAATACTGATGAGTTGATGGGACAAGACCCCAACTAACCCTCTAGGTTTGAAACTGAAAATACATAAACATAATTGAATAGAAAGGGGCCCTCGATAGATGAGGACTCACAAATAGAGACTGGATGCTAACTTTGAAACTGGATAGTGATGGGGCTGAGTCTAAATATCGGAGCCTGTATCATGAAACGATACAACATATAATATGCGGTCAGTACTTGGAATATACCAAGTATGCAAGGTAAGTAAAATTGGATAGTTAAACTACACAAGAGTTTATAAGTGTAGGGAAACATCATCATAATGTAAATATCATAATGTAAACATAAGGCTAAATATTTTCAAAACATTCATAAATCAATCATAATCGTATGCATAATATAAAAGCTTATTGAACATGACTTGAGCCAAAGAATAATCATGTATAAATCATGAGGAACAGTGGGAGATTCTTATAACCGAAATACCCCATAGGAGAACACAGGGAGCCCGACCTGTAAACCCCTAGTTGGGAGGGTGTTCATACCTTGCATAACGTAGAACAATGAAAATAGGCGTGATATCACTCATGAAAGGTCGATTTGGGCAAAAGGGATAGTCACAAATGAGGCTCCATCCTACGTTGGCGTGTAGTTCTGAGACTCGGGGTATGCTTGGACCCCGGGTCTACTCGGTGTTAAATACCACTCCTAATATATATATAGTGCTAATAGGATAATATACTTGAGATTCATATGCTAGTTAAAATCATGATAATCATAAGCATACTTGAAATATATGCACTATACATGAAATAAGGCTTGTGAGTCAACCATAATCATAAATTCATAAATCAGGAAGTTCATGCATACTTTTAAAACATGTATATACTTGACATCTCATAAATCCATAGTAAGAACTTGAGGGAAATCATATCATCAAGCATAAATTATAGTTGGGATAATTTAGATCAAGATCATGACGAAATCATAACTTGAGTTTTCATAAAAAACATGCATAATTGGGCATAATTAAATTAAACTCAAATCTAACAATTTATATTAAAAATAGTAATAAAATCTACCCATAGATTGTAAAATAAGATTTAATACATGAAGTAGATTGACTCATCAATAGATCATATCAAATTTCATAAGAATTGGTCTAAACCTCATGGATCGTGAATCTTGACTTTTGGAATTGGAATTCATGAAATTTGAGAAGAGTTTAGGGCATGAGGGTGAAAGAAACTCTCATTCATAGCGTCACATACCTGGGTAAGTTGATTCTACTCACTTCCTTAATCACCCAAAGGAAATTGAAGAACAATTGAGGAAGAACCTTGATGGAGTATGCTTTATCAATCTCTAAACCCTCAAACTTGCATGCATGAGTTGTGAATAGGCTAGAATGACTTAACCCATCTTTATACAATATATTCTGTCCTTAAAACGACGTAGTTTAGGCCATAGGAACATAGGAATTATGGAAAACCCTTAATAAACTCGCAGAGAAAAATAGACTGCTTGTCCAAACGAGGGACTGGACGAGTAGTTGTCTAAGGCCACGAATCGTGGCCACAAGTCATTGAGTACACTGCCACAATTTTACCTAGGGCTCATCACGGGGGACACCATGACTCGTGGTGCTTCCATTGAGTCATGGTGATGACCCCTCACTAACATTGTCCATTCTCATCTTCCTTCACCACATCCTTGACCACAGCTAACTCAATGACTCGTGGTGCTGACGACGACTCATTGCTATGTCCGTGGTGACCCAAAAACTAGAATTTCCAACTTAAGTAAAGCACCTCACCACGAGTCACCTAACGACTTGTGGTCATCTTGATGGGTCACTAGACGACTCGTCCTGTGACATGGTGCAGAAAATTCTATTTTCTCTGTTTCAACTCCCGGATCTGATCTTAGGATTTTTGGGGAATTACAATATCTCTCCTTTGGGAACATTCATCCTCGAATGTTGGAAAACATATCGAAAAGCAGGGAAATGCAATCATCATATTCAAATACTGATCATATAAGCTGAAAACCGACGGAATGACTGCCTCAAAACTGAACTACATGATTGAACTGAATTTATGAATCATACATACATTCTTTTACATGAAAGAAACTGAGGTACATGAGTTGAACATGAAATTAAATAGAGTATTAAGGAGGAACTTATACCTCAAGCTGAAATTGAGCCGGAAGGGAATATATATGAGTATCTAGCCATCATATCTGCTTCGGCTTCCCATATGGCTCCCTCAACATATTGATTCCTGCATAGCACCTTGACTGAAGCTTGTTCCTTGTTTCTTATCTTTCGAACCAGACGATCCAGTATTTCTACTGGAACCTCCTCAAAACTAAGACTGTTCTTCACGCCCACACTCTCTACCGAAACACTAGAGCTGGATCACCCAAACACTTCCTTAAGAGAGATACATGAAAAACTGGATGGACTGATGCTAGTTCTTAGGGCAACTCAAATTCATATTCTACCTTTCCAACCTGTTTCACAATCTGGTACAGGCTAACATAACAGGGACTGAGGTTCCCTTTCTTTCCAAATCTCATTACTCCCTTCATGGGAGATACCTCCAGGGATACCCAATCATCGACTTCAAACTTAAGTTCTCTCCTCCTCACATCCGCATAGGACTATTGGTGACACTGAGCTATTTTCAACATGTGCCTTATGAGCTAAACTTTCTCCATTGCCTTATGGACCGAACCTGGCCTTATCATTGCAGCTTCACCGACTTTAAACCAACCAATAGGCGATCCACACCTCTGCCCATAGAGAGCCTCAAATGCAGCCATCTGAATGCTGGAATGGTAGCTGTTGTTATATGCTAACTCAATGAGAGGCAAATGATCATCCCAACTACCCTTGAAGTCAACCACACATGCTCTCAACATGTCCTCAAAAGTATGAATAGTTTTCTTAGCCTGACCATTTGTTTGCGGATTAAATGCTCTGCTAAGCTTGACCTGAGTACCAAGTCCCTTTTGAAATGATCTCCAAAACTGAGAGGTAAACTTAGTACCTCTATCAGATATGATGGACAATGGCACTCCATGTAGCTGAAATAGCTCTCGAATGTATATCTTGGCATAATCCTCTGCTGAGTCAGTAGTTTTGACCGATAGAAAATGAACGGCTTTTCTTAACCTACCCACGACCACCCCAATAGAGTCATATTGCCGACAAGTGTGAGAATAAACTGTAATTAAGACCATATTAATCTCCACCCACTTCCAAGTCAGGATACTGATGTCTTGAAGTACACCTCCTGGTCTCTGGTACTCAACCTTCACTTGCTGATAATTCGGACACTTAGCTACAAATTCTGCAATGTCCTTCTTCATGCCATTCCACCTATAGACTTCCCGTAGGTTACGGTACATCTTGGTGGCACCTAGATGTATGGAATATCTAGAACCTTGAGCCTTGTGCAACATCCAATCTCTCAAATCATCAACATCCGAAACACACAAACAACCCTGATAAGAAGCACACCATCTCCCACTTTGGAGAAGACCTCTACCTTTTGATTCTGAACGGATTTCTTTATCGTTACCAAAATAGGGTCCTCGTCTTGTTTAGATTTTACATCAGTAACCAAGGACGATTCTGACCCATTTTGAACAAGAACTCCACCATTGGCCGAGCCAACCAAACGAACTCCCAACCATGCAAGCCGATTCACATCCTTCACCAGCTCTTTCCTTCCCTCATCTACATGGGACACACACTCCATAGAGAGGCTACTAAGAGCATCTTCCACTACATTAACCTTGCCCAGATGGTGAAGGACACTCATATCATAATCCTTGAGTAGCTCCAACCACCTCCCTTGACGCAGGCTTAGTTTCTTTTGGGTAAAAACATATTGTAGGCTTTGGTGGTCCATAAACACATCTACACGAACCCCATAAAATAGTGTCTCCAAATCTTCAATGCAAATACCACCGCCGCCAATTCAAGATCATGGGTTGGGTAGTTATTTTCATGAACCTTCAACTGCTTGGAAGTGTATACTATAACTCTACAATGTTGCATCAACACACAACCAAGGTCGACCCTCGATGCATCACAATACACCACAAAACCATTGCTACCCTCGGGTAGGATTAACACCGGTGCAGAGGTGAGTTACGTCTTGAACTCCTAAAATCTACTCTCACAAGCCTCCGACCATTGGAACTTCAGTTTCTTTTGGGTCAATTTTGTCAATGGCGCTTCAATAGATGAAAACCCCCCAAAAAATCTCAGATAATAACTAGATAAGCCCAAAAAGCTCCTGATATCTTAAGGACTCACCGGTTTACGCCAATTTTTCACTGTTTATATCTTCTGAGAGTCCACCGTTATAGCCTTACTTGACACCACATGGACCAAAAATGTCACAAAACTCACACTTGCTGAATTTAGCATATAATTTGTGGTCCTTGAGAGTTTGTAACACCACCCTCAAATGAGCGGCATGCTCCTCTTCACTCCGACAGTATATAAGGATATCATCTATGAACACGATCACCAACATATCCAAATATCGCTTGAACACCCTATCCATCAAATCCATAAAAGTTGCAGGAGTATTCATTAGTCCAAAAGACATACTACAAACTCATAATGACCATATTGAGTCCTGAAGGCTATCTTTGGGATGTCACTCTCCCGAATCCTAAGCTGATGGTATCTGAATCTGAGATCTATCGTCGAAAAGCACTTAGCTTGCTGAAGCTGGTCAAATAAATCATCAATCTTGGAAATAGGATACTTGTTCTTGATGTTGACCTTTTTCAATTGCCAATAATCAGTACACATGCGAAGAGAACCATCTTTCTTTTGGACAAAGAGAACTGGTGCACCCCATGGGGATTTGCTCGATTTGATGGATCCTTTATTCAAAAGGTCTTTCAACTGCTCCTTCAACTCCTTTCGCTCGGGTGGAGTATCAATACCAAAATCAATCTCCCACTCAGGAGGGATTCCTGGTAAATCGTTTGGGAAGACTTCTAGATACCCACATACTACTGGAACTGACTGGATAGTTGGGGTATAATACGTAACACCCTTAACCCTAAATAGATGGTATACACTACCCTTGGACATAATCTTTCTAGACATAATGTAGGAAATTAAATGACTTATAGGCACAACTTAACTACCCTTCGATTCTAAAGGCTAGCTAACTTGGAAGTCGAAACTCTACCGCACGGGTTCTAGAATTAACTTAGCCATAACATGAAAATAGTCAATCCGTGCTGACGATAACATCAAAGCCTGTCATTGCTATCTCCACTAGATCTGCTAAGGTAAATTTCTAAAGGACTTTGATCGGGCAATTTCTATACACCCGTCTAGCTACAATTGAATCACCCACCGGAGTAGAGACTGAGAAGTGTTCTGACCAGATTTTGGGACTGAATCTGAAACTACTAGCCACATAGGGCATCATAAAATATAAGGTAGCCCTTGGATCTAAAAATGCATATACATCAATATGGAATACTCATAACATACCAGTGACTACATCCGAGGAGACCTCCTGCTCCTTGTGAGATTCTAGAGCATAGAATCTTTTTTGGCGTTGTCCGCCACTTGTGCTAGTAGAAGAACCCTAATGGAAGGGACGTAGTACTGGAGTTTCTAAACTAGATACTAGGGTATGGGCTCCACCATCGCCTGATCTGGCTGAAAGGCAATCTATGAGGCTGTGTCGGAGTTTTCCACACACGAAACAAGCATCTAAACAAACTAAACACCTCTCTGGCCCTCTTGGCCTCTCTCTCCCGCTTGTTCATCTGTACCACCTCTATTTGTTGGGCGTACAAGACTATCTGAGAAAAGTCAATATCCTGGAGAAGCATCATGGTTCGGCAATCCCTGACCAAGAAGTCTTCTATCCCGTGTACGAACATGCTCACACGGGCCCTCTGATCCGCTACCAACTCAGTTGCATACCTGGACAGACGTGTGAACTCCAAGGAATACTCCAACACATCATCTTTCCTGCTTAAGATTCAAAAACTCGGCTGCTTTTAGCTCACTCATCTCCCCAGGGAAGAACCGATCAAGAAAAGTTACATGAAACTTATCCCAACTGATAGGGCCTGCTGTAATCTCCTTACTATCCTTCTACTATTTAAACCAAATGTGTGCGAACTCCTTCAACTGATATGAGGACAAATCCACTCACTCTTCCCCAGTAAACCCATAATACGTGTGATCTTCAAAACCTCTTCAATGAACTCATGTGGATGCTTGCCCACCTTCGATCCAAGGAAATCGGAAGGGTTAATCCTCAAAGAGTCTCTAACTCTTATCGCCGCCGCATTCCTGATTGACCTGGGTGGTCAATGCCTGCGCTAACATCTGGATAGCTGCCCTGATCGCTGTGTGGGAAACCAGCTCGAGTATATGCTCCGCATGGATTGGTGGGGCCTGTTGGAGCCCATCTCCATTGCCATCCACGTTGCCATTTTTGTTCCCATTTCTCCTTCCATTAACTCTGTGGGGAGGAATGATTCTGCAAACACGAATGGAATGAGTTAGAAGGATAGAGAGACATTTCACTACATGACATAGATCATTACGGAAGAGAACATTTCCTAAATGTCTTATAGCCTATTCGGCATAAGTTTGGTGCGCTTCACAACCATGAAAAAGACTCTACTTAAAGCAGCTTTTAGACATCCTAGGACACTTCAAAACCTAATGCTCTAATACTAAGTTTGTCACGACCTGAACATGGGCCCGGATCGAAACACGGGACAAGGAGCCTCGAGAGACTCCAAGTCGACCCATGGCATGAACGTACATCTAACTTAATCAATAATCGCGGAACATCAACATAACGAACCAAGCAAAAGTCTAGCATCACGTAACATCAAAATACATGCAAAAATCTGAAGTTGATTATACTTTATGTCTGAAAAGCCTCTAATAGTGATGAGTTGATGGGATAAGACCCCAACTAAATCTCTAGGTCTGAAACTCACAATACGTAAATATAATTGAATAGAAAGGGGCCCTCGACAGATGAGGACTCACCAATAGAGACTGAATGCCAACTCTAGAATTGGCTAGTGAATTGGTTGGGTCTGAAGATCGGAGTCTTTATCATCAAGCGATATAACATAGAATATGCGGTCAGTACTTGTAATGTACCGAGTATGCAAGGGTAAGTAAAAACGGATAGTTAAAATACATATATTTCATAAGAGTAGGACAACATTATCATAACGTAAATATCATAATGTAAACATATGGCTCAATGTTTTCAAAACATTTGTAAATCAATCTAAATCATAAGCATAAGAGAAAAGCTTACTGAACATGACTTGAGACATAGTACATAATCATAATAATGCATAAATCATGAGGAACAACGGGAGATTCTTATAACCAACATACCCCATATGAGCACACATGGAGCCCGATCTGTAAACCCCTATTTGGGAGGGTGTTCATACCTTGCCAAGGATAGAGGAATGTAAATAGGCGTGATATCACTTATGAAAGGCCCATTTGGGCAAAAGATACAATCACAAAGGAGGTCCCATCATGGCTACGTTGGTGCATAGTTTTTAGACTCGGGGTATGCTTGGACCCTGGGTCTACTCAATGTTAAGTACTACTCCGGAAACATATATCGTGATAATAAGATAATATACAAGAGATTAGTAGGCTATTTAAAATCATGATAATCATAAGTATGCTTGAAATACATGAACTATCCTTGAATTAAGGATTGTGAGTTGGCCATAGTCATAAATCCATAAATCATGAAGTTCATGCATACTTGTAAAAAAAGTATATACTTGAAATCTCATAAATACATGGTAAGTACGTGAGAGAAATCATATCATAAAGCATAATTCATAGTTGGGCTAATTTAGATCAAGATCATAACGAAATCATAACTTGACTTAATATAAAAACATGCATAATTTGGCATAATTGAATTAAAATCAAATATAACAATTTATATTTAAAATAGTCATCAAATCAGCCCATATATCATAAAATATGATTTTATACATGAAGGAGATTTATCCATCGATAGATCATACCAAATTTCACAAGAATTTAGGGCATAAACCTCATGGATCATGAATCTTGACTTTTGGAATTGGAATTCATGAAATTTGAGAAGAGTTTAGAGAATCAGGGTGAAAGAAACTCTCATTCATAGCCTCACATACCTGGAAAAGTTGATTCTACTCACTTCCTTAATCACCCAAAGGAAATTGAAGAACAATTGAGGAAGAACCTTGATGGACTATGCTTGATCACTCTCTAAACCCTCAAACTTGCATGCATGAGTTTTAAATAGGCTACAATGACTTAACCCATCTTTATACACTATATTTTGTCCTTAAAACGACGTAGTTTAGGCCATAGGAACATAGGAATTATGGAAAACCCTTAATAAACTCGTAGAAAAAAATAGACTACTTGTCCAAACGAGGGACTGGATAACTCGTTGTCTAAGGCCACGACTCGTGGCCACCAGTCATTGAGTACACTGCCACAATTTTACCTAGGGCTCATCACGGGAGACACCATGACTCGTGGTGCTTCCAATGAGTCGTGGTGATGACACGTAACAAACTTTTCCCATTCTCATCTTCCTTCACCTCATCCTTGACCACGACTGACCCAACGAGTCGTGGTGCTAACGATGTCTCGTGGTGACCCAAAAACTAGAATTTCCAACATAAGTCAAGCACTTCACCATGAGTCAACTAACGACTCGTGGTCATCCTGACGGGTCACTGGACAACTTGTACTGTGACCTGGTGTGGAAAATCCTATTTTCTCCATTTCAACTCCTGGGTCTGATCTTAGGGTTTCTGGGCATTATGTGATCATCCAAAATACCTTTTAAATCAATCACACACACTCTCAACATGTCCTAGAGAGTTTGAATAGTCCACTTCGCCTGACCATTTATTTTCGGGTGAAATGCTTTGATCTTAACCTAAGTACCAAGTCCCTTTTTAAACAATTTCCAAAACTGGGAGGTGAACTCAGTACCTCTATCTGATAAGATGGAAAATGGACCTCCATGCAACCGAACTAACTCCCTAATGTATAATTTAGCATAATCCTCCACCGAATCGGTAGTTTTGACTGATAGGAAATGAGCTGCTTTGGTCAACCTCTCCATGACACCTGAAATGGATTCATACTGTTGAAGAGTGCGAGGCAATCCTGTGATGAAGTCCATATTGAGTTTCTCCCACTTCCGAGTAGGGATACTAATATCTTGAAGTACACCACCTAGTCTCTAACGCTCCACTTTCACCTGTGACAATTCAGACATTTAGCCAAAAATTCTGCAATGCCACTCTTCATGCCATTTCACCAATAGACTTCTCGTAGGTCACGGTACATCTCGGTGTTACATGGATGTATAGATTACCTGGAACCATAAGTCTTGTGTAACATTCGATCTCTCAAATCATCAAAATCCAAAACACACAAATGACCCTAATATCAAAGCACACCATCTCCCCCTTTGGAGAAGACCTCCACTTTCTGATTCTGAATAGCTTCCTTTAACTTTACCAAAATAGGATCCTCGTCTTGTCTAGATTTTACATCAATCACCAAGGATGATTCTAATCCATTCTGAACAATGACACCACCATTGATCGAGTCGACCAAATGAACTCCCAACCGTGCAAGCTGATGCACATCCTTCGCCGACTCCTTCCTCCCTTCATCTACATGTGACACACTCACCATAGAAAGCCTACAAAGGGCGTCTTCTACCATATTATCCTTTCCTAGATGGTAAAGGACACTCATATCATAGTCTTTGATTAGCTCCAACCACCTCCTTTGACATAGATTTAGATCCTTATGGGTAAAAATGTATTGTAGTCTTTTGTGGTTCATAAGCATCTACATGGACACCGTACAAATAGTGTCTCCAAATCTTCAAGGAAAATACTACTGCTGCCAATTCAAGATCATGAGTCAGATAACTATTTTCATGAAATTTTAGCTTCCTAGAAGTATATGCTATAACCTTACCATGCAACATCAATACAAACCCAAGGATGATCCTCGAAGCATCACAATATACCAAAAACCCATCGGTACCCTCGAGTAGGGTCAACACCAGTGCTGAGGTGAGTCGGGTCTTCAATTCTTGGAAGCTCTTCTCAAATGTCTCCGACCATTCAAACTTCATTTTCTTCTGGATAAATTTAGTCAATGGGACTGCAATGGATGAAAAGCCCTCAATAAATCTCTGATAATTGCCAGCTAAACTGAAAAAACTCCTGCTTTCCGAAGGATTCACTGGTCTTGGCCAATTCTTCACCGCTTCTATCTTTTGTGAGTCTACCCGTACACCTTCACTTGACACCATATGACCATAAATGCCACTGAGTTCAATCAAAACTGGCATTTACTAAATTTAGCATATAACTTGCGATCCTTATGAGTCTGTAGCACCAACATCAAATGAGTGGCATGCTCCTCTTCGCTCCAAGAGTTTATAAGGATGTCATCTATGAGCACAATCATGAACATATCCAAATATGGCTTGAAAACCCTTGTCATCATGTCCATATAAGTTTCAGGAGCATTCGTTAGTCCAAAAGATGTAACTACAAACTCATAGTGACCATACCGAGTCCTAAATGCTGTCTTAGGGATGTCACTCTCCTGAACCCTATGTTGATGGTATCCAGATTTGAGATCTATATTAGAAAAACACATAGCACCCTAAAGCTGGTGAAACAAATCATCAATCTTGGGGAGAGGATACCTGTTCTTGATGGTAACTTTGTTCAATTGACGATAATCAATGAACATGCTAAGAGAATCATCTTTCTTGTGTACAAAGAGAACTGGTGCATCCCATGGGGATTTGCTAGGTCTGATGAATCCCTTGTAAAAATGGTCTTTCAACTGTTCCTTCAACTCCTTTAACTTGGTTGGGGCCATTCTGTAAGGAGGAATAGATATAGGATGTGTATTGGGAAAATTTTCAATACCAAAATCAATTTCCCTCTTGGGAGGGATTCCCGATAGATCATCTAGGAACACTTTTGGATACTCACATACTATAGGAACTGACTGGATAGTCGGGGACTCGGAAGTAGTATCCTTATCCCTAACTAGATTGTACATGCAACCCTTAAAATTTATCTTTCTGGCCTTAAGGTAGCAAATGAAATGACCTACAAACACATCTGAACTACCCTTCCACTATTAGACAGGTTCACTCGAAAATTTGAACTCTACTGCACAGGTTCTACAATTAACTGAGGCATAGCATGAAAATAGTCAATCCATGTCGAGGATAACATCAAATTCAGTCATGGCTAACTCTACTAAATCTGCTGAGGTGACATTTTGAAAGACTGTGACAAGGCATTTTCTAGACACCCATCTAGCTATAACAGAATCATTAACTGGAGTAGAGATTGAGAAGGGTTCTGATAAGGTTTTAAGACTGACTCTAAAACTACTAGCAACATAGTGTGCCACAAAAGATAATGTAGCCCCTATATCTAACAATCCATATACATCAGGGTAGAATACTCGTAACATACCAGTGACTACATTTGGGGAAACCTCTTTCACTTGACGAGATGCTAGGGCATGGAATTTGTTTTGGTGTGGTTCGCCACCTGTAATAGTAGATTCCCCCTGCTAGTCTTGGCATGCTAGTGGAGCTGCTAAACTAGAAGCTATGCCTCGATCCCTATCATGACCCTATCAGGCTGCTAGATGATTTCTAAGCATATGTCCAGGCTCTCCACACTTGAAGCAAGCACCTGTACCCACCAGATACTAACCCACGTGTCTTTGGCCATATATGCTACACTCAGGAGGGCTGGTATCTATGGGTCTGCTACTCTAGAATTTAGAGTCTGATGCTCGTCCCCTCTGATCGCACTTGGATCTGGATGGCACACTCATAACCGAAGGCGCTAGGGCTGAAGATTTCTTGTGTGACTGCTGACAATGTCCACTAGCTCTCTGCTGGGAGAATCCAAATCTATCAGTCCTAGCCCTCTTGTCCTCTCTCTCCCGCTCACTCATCTGTACCGCCTCCATCTACTAGGTGTACAGGACTATCCGACCAAAGTCAATTTCCTGAAGAAGCATCACGGTCTGGCAATCCTTGACTAGGTAGTCCGCTATCCCATGCACGAACCATTTCCCTCGGGCCATCTGATCTTACAACATCTCAGATGCATACGTGGACAAACGTGTAAACTCTAAGGCATACTCCTAAACTATTATCTTCCTTGACAAACTCAGCCGCTTTGATCTCCCTAATCTCGCAAGGAAAGAATCGATCTAGAAAAGTGATAGGGAACTCATCCCAACTGATAGGGCCTGCTCTAACTGCTCTACTATCCTTCCATTGCTTGAAACAAATGTGTGCAACCCCCTTCAATTGGTATGAAGCTGAATCAGCATACTCCTCCCCAGTCACCCCCATAATCTGGGTGATCTTCAAAACCACTTCAATGAACTCATGTGGATCCTCGTCCACCTTCGAGCAAAGGAACTCTGGCGGGTTCATTCTAAGAAAATCTCTAACTCTTTTTGTCACTGCATTCCTTTTCTGAGGGACATGCTCTATGACCTGCTAATTGACCTGGGCATCAAGGCCTGGGCTAACATATGAATAACCGCCCTGAACTCTGCGTGGGCAACTAACTAGAGAATATTCTCCTTGTGTGTTGGTTGGGCTTACTGGTGCCCATCTCCATTTCCATTCTTATGGTCATTCGCATTTCTGTTTCTCCTTCCATTAACTTTGTAGGGAGGCATGATTCTGCAAACACGTATAGCACGAGTTAGAAGGATAGAGAGACATTTCATTGCACGACTTAGATCATGAAAGAAGGGAACATTTCCTAAACATCTCATAGCCTCTTCGTCATAAGTTTGACACGCTTAACACCCATGAAAAAGACTCTACTTTATTACTTTGGTATACCCTAGGACACTTCAAAACTTATTTCTTTGATACCAAGTTTGTCATGACCCAAACATAGGACCAGATTGAGGCACGGGACAAGAACCCCGAGAGGCTTCAAGTCGACCCATGGCATGAACATAACATCTATGCCATTCAAATAATATGGAAGATCATCATGAAATAACATAGAGGAAGTTTAAACAAAACATAACATCTTAATACATATAGAAGTCTAGAGCTTAATACAAACTATGTCCGAATGCCTCAACACTAAAGAGTTAATGGGGTAAGACCCCAACAAACTCACTATAGTCTGAAAACTAAAAATATAAAAAATACAACTGATTAGAAGGGCCCTTGCTAGATGAGGACTCACCGACTGTTATACTGCGGGGGCTCAAAGATTGGACCCGGGAGTTGAAGCGGGGAAAAAGTGGAAATTGTTATGGTAGTCTCAAGACAAGTCATCTCACGACTCATGACAACCCACGAGTAGTTAGGTGACTCGTGGGGAAGGCCTGCGTTTTGAGAAGGACTCTTTGAAGAGTTTAGACCCTACGAGAGAGGCCAAGACTCATAGTTAGGACCCACGAGTTGTTGGGTCTCCCATGTGGAAGGAAAATAATGGGAAAAGGAAAGATGAGACAGTGTACTCAACGACGGGTGATCACAAGTCGTGGTCACCATTGACGAGTCGTGAAGTGACCCGTTGCAAGACCTGGAGAAAAGATGATTAGTGCACTTGACGAGCGAAGTAACGAGTCGTTGCCCTAGGCCACGAGTCGTCAGGTCGTCCGTTAGGACCACCTGGCAGTTAATTATCTACAAATTAGTAAGGGTCTTTCATAATTTCTAAGTTCCCAAAGCCTAAACTACTTCGTTTTAGCCTATGGAAGGTGGGTTATAAAGGGCAAAACTATCCTAAGTCTTCATTCATACATGCAAGAGAATAGAAGAGTGATAGAGAGGTGGTCAAAGGGTGATTCAAGGTTTTCTTCTTCAATTTCTTTCAATTTCCTTTTGGGAATTCAAGGGAGTGTAAGATTTAGCCTCCATCAGGTATGTAGAGTTACGAATGGGTGTTTCAGTTTACACCCATGCCCATCCCCTATTGACATATGAAAATCTATTCAAAAACCACATGGGGTTTTAATTCAAATTATGTGAAATTCAAAAGATTTCCTAATGGTCTTTATAATTTATGATCTACAACATATTTATGGATTTGGATCAGATTTTACATTTAATTTTACTTATAAAACTACTGATTTTGATTTCTACTAAAATAAGCCTATTTAAGCATGAACTATGATTAATCGATTTATGATCTTCACTTCAATTGATAATATTTACAAGCCCAACATAAATTATGATTTAAATATGGATTTATTCAATTACCCATAATAATTTGAAGATTTTCAAGTTATATGTATGATCTTCAAGTATGCATGAAACCAATGATTCATAAATTATGTTTTGGCCGACTCACGGGCCTTTTGTCATGGCTAGTTCATGTATGTACAATTATGTTTATGATTATCATGATTTAACTAGTAAATGAATTCATGCATGTTATACTATGAACATTATATATGTTTTGGTAGTAGTATCGAACACCGAGTAGGTTCGGGGCCTAGGTTCTTCCCCACATCTCATAAACTACATGCTACCGTAGGTAAGTTTAGACTTTCTTTGTGACTGTCCCCAGCCCAATTAGCCCTTTTCTTGGAGATATCACACTTTCATGGTTCTACCGTTGGAAAGGTACGGACACCCTCCCGACTAGGGTTACAAGTCAGGCTTCATATGTGCTTATATAGGGAATCTCGGTTAAGAGAATCTCCCACTGTTCCTCATGTATTATGCATGTTTATGATTACATATGTTGGATCAAGTAATGTTTATTATGGCCTTTCTCTAATGATTATGGTTACGATTGTATCATGAATTCTTGGAAAATCTTGAGTCTTATGATATGTTATGTTACAATAATTATAATATGAGCATGATGTCCTACTCTTATGATGTTTTATCAGCTTTTACATATTTTAAATGTCTGTTTTACTTACCTTGCATACTAAGTACATTCCATGTACAGACTGCATACTTTCAATGTTGTATTGATTCATGATACAAGATTCGGCACTCAGGCTCATCCTCATATCTAGATTATCTAAGTGTTTGCCTTAAGCTTTTTGGTGAGTCCTCATGTTTTGAGGGCCATTTGACTAATGATATGATATTTTATGTTTCAGTATTTGTTCGAGTTAGTTGGGGTGTTGTCCCATCAACCCATTGTATGTGGTAGAGGCGTTCAAACAGTATGTAGAACTCATCTTGTATCTGTCTAGTACTTTCAAATGTTACTGTTACACCCCGTAAATTCTTGACATGTAGATGGCCTATTCACATGTTGGTTAAGAGTTTTAGAATACCATGCATGCTAGAAAAAGGGTCGGGGGAATATCGGACAAGCGCCAAGTCGGCGTGTCTCAAGGCAAATGCGACTTATAAATCGCATTCGACGAATGCGACTTAAAGGTCCCAACTATATAAAGCCTCCACTTCGATTTTTTTAGATCATTATCAATAATTTCTAGAGAGTAATCAATAAACAGAGGATACGAGGGATTTCTTTTAAATTCCGTCCGTTTACGCTATTAAACGCGGTCCAAACTCAAATTAACCTTGGGTAGTAAGGTATTAAGCAGCGAGGAGCATTCCTACGGGCTTAGTTTCGTGAAATTCGGTCGGCGAATCGTCGTGCTACCGAGATATGGTAAGTGGAATTGATCCAAATTAGTGTAAATATACTCCTAGCCTTAAAGTGAGTATTTCTCCCTTCTGGACTTTCGAGAAATAGCGAGTTTTCGACCGTTTTTCGATAAGTCAAAGTTTGGGCTATATATATATTAAAAGTGATATTTTCTCTCAGAATATTAATGTAGTTAGTCCTAATTGATATATATATATGGATGCATTTGGTAGAGATAACGGAATATTGATCGAATTACGCCAATTAGCTGGGAAATCAGAAACGGAGGTATGTAAAGCCTATTCCTTCGGCAAGTTAGTAATCCTAGTATAGAAAATAGAGTGAATTCTAAAAGAAAGAATCCAGAAGTTGAGTATTGAGTCCA